>CAEFZX010006916.1:0-12161 GCA_903066825.1 Alfaro cultratus
CAGCTCTGCAGATGAGGCGGTTCAGTCTCTGAGTGTCTCTCTTCTTTGCATTGCCCCCCCAACAAACAATTGCATAAAATATAACCGTAGATACAATGGACTAATAAAACATGAACAGGAGCTTAGAGCACACATTAAAGGAGGCCAATCTCCTCAAAAAATACATTGTACTCTGTGCTTTCTACTGTTTAACAGTAAAGATGAATTCAGTTCTTTCTAAAATCATGTCTGAAGAAATGAACCCGGTTCTGATCCGGTTCAGTCGGATTCAGAAAATCAACAATCAGCCAATCAGAGCAGGACTCTGTGGAGTTACAAGGTAGAAAAACCAGGCAGAATCAGAGCGACCTTTAACCTTTTATTGAGCTTCTCAGCGGAACATTCATTCTGTGTCCCACAGTGACACCTAGTGGTGGAGATTAGAACATCATGAACACAACAATCAACTTTACAAAGAAAAACAGTAAAATTCATGTTAAACTCATCAAAATGACTGATTATACAAAATATAAATATGAGCAGAATAAAAACATGATCAGTTCTGAGTACATTGGATTATAGATCATGATAATATAGAAAATAAATTTTATTTAGAGGCAGTTCATTCAGAAACACAAGTATATGTGTTGTAAATATAATCAATCTACACCTGGTTAAAATCAGATAAAATATTTTACTCACATTTTCATTAATATTTGTGATTTAGAAACCAAGACAGTGATTCTTCTTTACAGAAAATGAGTTGTTCTCTTTTTTATGAGAGATTATAAATAAACTGAAAAGAAACATTTTTAAAATAACGGCAAAGAAACAAAGAACTAAATGTAAAAAGTTCAGTTTTTAGGTTGTTTGACTCGTTTGTGATTCAGACGCTAATAAATCACAAACCAGTGATTCGTTTTTGCTGCTTTAATTTCCTGGATCAGAAGCATTAATAATGTCTGAGCTCTGCTCTAGACTGCAGCTGTGAATTTATTATTGTTTTTATAACATTATCAGTCAGTTTTATTTCAGATTTGATCAAAATATGGTTTATCTTTCCAAACGGTGCTGCATTATGTTCCTCAATGTTCTGATCCTGTTTGATTGATCTTAAATTATCTGGTACTTTAGAGACTCAGCCAAATCATTTATGGATGATTGTTGACTAAATGTGATTATTTCTGCTCTTGTTTTCTCAGTTAAAATATTGAATTGTTCAGCAAATGAACTCACAGATTTCATCACATCGTCTAACTTTGTCTTTACTGTCAGAGAGTCTCCATCTGCATAGATCATCATGATATACCTGGAACGGATAATAACAGAAGATGTTTGGAATCTCATTTTGAGATCATGAATGAAGACGATGAAGAGGAGTTGAGCAAGGAAGCTTCCTTGTGGCAGATCAGAGGAACCTTCACGGAAAGACAGGAAGGTTTCTACAAGAGAAAGAGCCGAGAAACCAGAACGTCTTAATTTATCCATCAGCCGAACAAAAATGATGGTGTTAAATGCAGAACTGAAGTCCAGAAGCACAGCTCTGAAGGTTTTGTTTGCTTCACTCGCTGTGAGCCAAGCAGTTTCCATTTGTTTCATTTCTTCTTCTAATGTTGCTGAAGGAATCAGGTTCTTCTCAGTAAAGAACTGTTCAACCTGCTCATAAAGAATCCTATCCAATAGAAAACCCAACATGATGTGGACTCTGTCAACACTGTTGTTGAGTCTGGAATAAATATATTTATGTGCTAAAAACGGAAATGTTTTGAATTTTTTCAGCTCATCAGGAATCTGTCCAGTGATGATGCATCTGTTCAGGATGTGACCAATAGGAGCAGAGATGTGATCAGCTGCAAGTTTCATCAGTTTAGCCTCAGTTGGATCTATTCTCTGAATCACATCATCACAGAGTCCCAACCACCAAACCTTCACTGTTTCTGCATCAATCTCTCCAAAGTTAAATCCATCTGTTCTCGTTTTCTTTCTCTGTTGGACAGAAGAACCTTCAAAGCCGGATTCTGGATCTGGAGCTCCAGTTTTGGTCGGATGAATGTTTTCCAGATGTGTTTCCTCTGAGGTCAAAGCTCCGTTCTGTGTGATGGTGATCACTTGAGAAGGCAAAGTTTCTGTAAATAAGTTTACAGAAACTTTTAATGACTTATTTGTTGGCCTCAGTTTTGCTTTTCCTTCACCAGCTACACCAGAGGAACCATTTCTAGTTTGGTTACTGTTTACTACGTCCTCTTCTGCTTCCACTGTTTGAGAAAGTAAAGTTCCAATCTTTCTTCTCAACCTCAGTGACTCATAAATATCTAGGACCATTAACGGGGCAAGTTCATTTGCTGCAGAGAGATAAATCTCTGTAAACTTGTCCAGAGCTTCCTGAGGATCAAACTTTTCAAGGACATCATTCATCATCTTCATAGATTTCCTGAATGACTCCTTATCAACCAGCTTTGACCTCATGATCATTTTAGGAATCTTTTTCTTGACCTTGAAGGTGACGAGCCGATGGTCACTGAAATCTGTTACAATGGATTTTGGTTCTGAGCAAAGCTCTGGAATATTTGTGTAAATGTGATCAATACATGATGAGGATTTCTTGGCAAACTTGGTTTTAACATTTACAATCTGAGTTAAACCCAAATTAGATAAAACATGAACAGCCATATTTGTCATCAGAGAATTTCTGGCACCCCATTTAATGTTCATGTCTCCCATCAGCAAAATGTCTTTCTCCTCCTTCACCACCTCAGTCATCATCTCATAGATTTGACGCAAATATTCTACATTATTCTTTGGAGGTCTGTAACAAGATCCCAGTAAAACTGGTCGGCCTTCAGGAAGCTTCATCTCAACCCAAATGATCTCAGCTTCAGTCTTCATCAGATCTGACCTTAAATTAGTGTCAATATGATCCTGAACGTACAGAGCGACTCCTCCTGCTCCATTTTTGGTTCTTTTGTTCTTCCTGTTTCTGTCTCTCCTCCACATCCTTAAACCTGGAATATTAACATCACTGCCTTTGACTGAATCGTCCAGTTTAGTTTCACACAGAGCCACAACATGGAGCTTACGACGTTTAATTATGTTTTGAATTTTATCCATCTTGTTTCTCAGACTATTGATGTTCAGCAGAGCCAGAGATAATTTTTCGTAGCCAAAGTTGCTTGTCTGTGATGAAGTTGCCATGGCGATGACTGTAGATCTCCTCCTCCCTTTAAAGAAAAACATAAAAAGGTCACATATAATAAAAGGCTCCAAATATGAACCAGAAACATCAAATCTGTTTCTCTATTCTTCATAAACCAACAGAAACTCATTTTAAAGTTTTTCCTCATCAAATCTGCAGAGTTGCTGAGTTTCTCTGCTGAGATCAAACTGATGTCATTTCCTTCCTGTTTTCAGGATGTTTTCAACCAATCAGATCTGTGAAAAGATTGAAACGTTTCCATGACGATGGGAAGGTAAATCTACAGTCTGTAACTGTTTTTATGTCTCAGGTTCAAAAACTGAAACTTCTGCTGGAAACTTTAGGATCCAAAAATAAAGATCATTATTAGAGTGATGGTTATTATCATTAAGGATGATAAAATGATGGAAACCAATTACAGTTTTAGATGGTTTATTAATCATTGACTTGTACAGATATAAATATGTTCCTACAGTGTTTTCATGTGAAGCTCAGAGACTTTCCTAATTGCTGATCTGCTGATGATTCTAGAAAAAAATTAAAAATAAATAAAAATAAAGATCATTACTGATCATTTTCTGCACCTTTAGTTCAATATCTATCATGGTAAATAAATCAGCTTTCAACACAGCAGCTATTAAAACATTCAAGCCTCATTTCTCCACCTGACTGACTGAATTTATAGTTTTCCTCTTGTTCTTGTTCTCTATCAAATTTTTCCTGATAATTTTAATTCATGTCCAACCTGGAACATCTTCACTTAGTTTCAATAGAAAAGTGTCATGATTTGAGTTTTCCTGTGTTTATTAAGTTTCTGTGTTTCTGAGTCTCCATGTTGTCCTGTGTCTCCTTCCCTGATTACCTTCTGTGTATTTAAAGTCACCTGTGTCTCTGTGTCTCTGTGTCTTTGTCGATTCTGTCCTGTCTCACTTGCCGTCCATTTAGTCTCCAGTTTGCTACCAGTTATTGAGCCTTAGCCTTCTGCTCTCGCTGTGCTACCTGGATTGTTTCTACCTGGATCCTCTGCATCAGCCTCACCACCTCACACCGAGCATCATGACAAAAATATCACATCATATTTAAACTCATAACATTTAATCAGGTCCTGCTGGTCAATTAAATCAGACTGGAGAACTTGTTTTAAATGATCCTTATTCTTCTTACTTCATGTTAAATGTTTATTCATTCACCTGGTGAAGGATGATCTGGTGGATCCAATCATTAAACGTTGTAATATCTGAAGAACTGAATGTATTTGAGCCAAATGAGAGACGATGACTGAACTCATCTCTGATGAATCATGGAAAACAGGAGAAAAGAGGCGTGTCTCTCACATGGTCTCTGCTATCACATCCTCTCTAATTGGGCTCTAGCAGATTTCTGCAGCAATAAAACAGATCCATACATTAGTAAACATGTGATGGTTTTATGTGTTTCAGCATCTTTACAGTTTTATTGAAGTTTGTAGTGAATAGAAACTGAATCCTACTTGGTTTGGTTCTGTTTCTGATAAACGTCTCTGTGTTTCACCTGAGCCTCACCTGTTTTACATGATTCATGCAGAAATTTGTGTTGCAAAGTTCACAGCATGAGATGAGTTTACTTCCTCATAAAGGACTAGAAAAGTTTATTTCTACATTACAAATCAGCAACACAATCAAAAAGGCTTTACATGATGGAAACATAAAGTTTACATTTATGATGCAGTTTCCTGTATTTCTGCCTTTGTTTGCATATCTCAACCTGCTGCTCATTTTGATGCACCTGAGTTTCCTCCTTGAGGGACAAACTTGTTCCTGTTCATCAAACCAAACTTCATTACCTCATTGTCATAACTTCATAACTTTGAAGTGACACATTAATTAATATCAGAAACCTTTTCCAGTTTAGATGCTGGATCTAGATTTCTAACATCCCAACTCGATGAACTTTGTAGGCATCATCTATTCAGTGTGACAGTAATGAGGTTATGATCACTGTAATCATTCCTCAGATCTTATTCCAGTGAGATGTGGGATGTTGGTATAGATGTGATCGATACATGTTGATGTGAATCCTCTCACTGTGTTTCTCTCTCTCTGCTGGCTTTTTCTACAATCTGACTCAAACCACATTCATGTGACTCACAGCATAACTTTTATTTTAATTTCAGTGTCATTGAACCAGTTGATGTTAAAATCCAACCACCATGTTGATTTTGGTCAATTTACTAACTGACTCACCTGTTGTTGTGATTCATCCAAATGCCTGGGATGAATCACAACAGCAAGTTTTTCCGCGGCGCCTGCAGCCAACTAGTTTCACCCGTTAACGGTCTCTCTGTCTCTTTATTACAACTTGCTCTTGTTATTGAACCAGGTTGGTTCTAGCGAGTCCCAAGGATGTTGTTTAACAAAGAGTTTTGGGCTAAATGAACTTTGAGGTGACACATTAATTGAATGTCCACAAAATCTTAGATTTCTCTTTATGCAAAATATTTATTGGTAAGGCGTTTTTGCAAGGGTCAGTGCAGCTTAATTTAATTTCAGCAGCAGAAATAATCAAATGAGTAAAATCAATAATGTGGCCTATCTTTCCCTAACGCTGAAAGGAACCTTTGAGAGAAACGGACGGCGTATGATGGCGTTTCGAACCCCAGACTGACCTGATGATGAAGACGATGTTGCAGCAGGAGGAGGATCACAGTGCTGATCGATGAAGGCAGGCGTCTCTGCAAGTCTGATGAGTTTTGTTGAAAGTTCAAATAAGGAATTAACTCAACTATTTTTATCTGGCGGCTGGAAACTTACTTACTCTTTCCTCAGGAAGCCTGCTGTCCCTGTTTTATGGCTTGGCAAAACTCTCTCTGCCTGACTATGATTTCTTATGATTAAATAGAAAAAGAAATAGAATTAAAGCAAAGTTTGCAGGAGACAAAACAAAAAATACAACCTGGTCAATTTTATTGAAAACCATTCTAGACTTTTCCAAGGTTGAGGGGGGTACCTTCTAGTACAATTTAAAAAACTAAAATTGACTAACAAATATGTGTTGAAATGGTACTGGGTTAGTAATATAAACCTGAAATCATCACAAATCATTTCTTGCACCTTTAGTTCAATATTTATCCTTGTAAATAAATCAGCTTTCAATACAGCAGGTGTGCAAACATTCATGCTGCCTCGTTTCTCCACCTACTTCCTGTTTCTGATAAATGACTGAATGACGTTTTACTTTGAAATAGTGAAGGAGTTTCAGGAAAAGCTCCTCCAGTCTCTCTGTGTGTAAAATGATTTAAAATGGTTTCCAGATATTCGCCAATTGATCAAGAAAATGCTAAAACAGAAAAAGTGAAACCAAATAGAAAAGTCTGATTTCAAATAAAATTGCTGTTCAGAAGAGGTTCTCATATTAATTATGATTGTAGAAATAATCACGTTTAATTCTTACGTCCATAAAATAAAGTGTTTTAGTTCAATTCATTTGGATCTATATCAGCCTGGTTTACTGAAACACTTCAGGACGTTTTCCTCTTTTTCATACGCAGTGAGGACATTCAGACACTATAAATGACTTTTCTGTAATATTTTCCCAGGTAATTTTAACCAATGTCCAACCTGGAACATCTACATTTATAGTTTAATACAAAATATCACATCATATTTAAACTGACATCATCTAATCAGTTCCTTCAGGTAAATTAAATCTGACTGTTGAATTCGTTGCTGCTTCTGAATTATCCTTAATGAATATTTTTACTTCATGTTAAATGTTTATTCTCTCACCTGGTGAAGGTTTCAGTGAGACTGAAGGATGATCTGGTGGATCCAATCATTAAACGTCATAAAACCTGAAGAACTGAATGTATTGGAGTCGAATGAGAGACGATGACTGAACTCATCTTCTGTTTCACCTGAGCTGCACCTGTTTTACATGATTGTTGCAAAGTTCACAGGTGACGTACATGAGATGGTTTACTTCCTCATAACAGGTGAGGAAAGTTTATTTTTACATTACAAATCAGCATCAACACAGTTAAAAAGGCTTTACATTATAAAAACATAAAGTGCACATTTCTATGACATAGTTATGATCCCGACTAGAATAATGATGCTCCAGTTGTTAATAATTAGAGGAAACTCTAATGATGGTTTTAAACCTGATTTAAAGGAACTCAGTGTTTCAGCACCTTTGCAGTTTTATTGAAGTTTGTAGTGAACAGAAACTGAATCCTGCTTTGTTTGGTTCTGTTTCTGGTAAATTCCTCCTCTGAGTTTCACCTGTTTGACTAAATGCAAATGTTCACAATGCAAATATCAAAGTTTATCAGATGGTTTTGTTCCTTTGAAATAAACTCGTCATATCAGGCGAGGCAAGTTTATTTATACAGCAAATTACAGGAAGATGAGTAAAAATAAAATTAAAAAAAGCTAAATATTATATTGCAGCATTTTCTAAACCTGTTTTATTCCTCCAGACTGGTTTTTGATATTCTGTAACTAGTTTATAGATTACAGACGTTTGGTTTATTGTCGGGTCTCTAAGTTACTCTAAACATTTAGAAAATGAGACAGAAGAGAAGAAACCATCAGATACTGACAGAAAATATTCTGGTTTGATTTAAGATTTAAAGTTTTGGTCACAAAGTTTCTATCAAACCAGCAGAACTGAACAGTTTCAACATTTAACTGTTTTCACCAATAAAGTAACAAACTTTCAACCTGGTCAACTCAGAATAGGATGCAGATTAAATATAAAGTCTGTAGATTAAAATAAAAACTGTTCAGAGTTCATAGAGTCTGAAACTAGTTTGGATTTGAGTTTTATTCAGTTCTTGTGTTGTCAAAATGTCACGTTGTTGTCAGAGAGTCTGTTTCCAGTAAAACCAGGCCAAGACTTCACTAAAAGTTTTATTGTTGATGCCACTGCATCACACAATGTTGAACAAATAAATCTCAACCATTTAGTCACTCAAAATTCACTAAACGTTCACATTTAATCGTCTTATTTATCATTTCTGGACATTTTTATTTTAGATCTGCTATAGTTATCTTGGTCATTATGGATTATTATCTCTTTGCTACATTAAATATTTCACACCAACTGGATCTGATCATCTTAATTCTCCTTTTCATAAAATCTAAAAACATTCCTGTTTCTCTGCTTCACTTTCTGTTACTGGATCACAGTCAGTCCTGCTGTTGAAGCTGGAAGCAGAAAACTTTATGTTTCATGTTGTGAATCACAGCAGAGATTCATATCCAGGTATTGATAGATGCTCAACATCACTTTATTCTAGAAAGAAATCAGTTGTAATTTTATAATATGTTTGTGTATTTGTTACATGTTTCATGAATGAAAACATCACAGCTTATGAAACAACTAGACTTCACTTTAAATTAATGTTTGTTTTCAAACTAATAGTGTTGATTCTGCTGCCCCCTGCTGGCCAGCAGCCTGAACTCACCACAGCTCCTTTTCTGCAACCTGCATTTTTACACTCAGCTTTTAACAGCCATTTTGTTTCAGTTCAGGATTGAAATTCTCAACTGGCTCAACTTTCATGTCTTTATGTCACATAGAAAAAACTGTTTTCATTTCATTGAACAAGTGGTAAATCATTTGGTAGCATCTCTGCTGTTTCCTTCATGATCAGCTGCTTTTGTCATGTTGATCAAAATGTTTGAATGACTTTAAACTCTTTATTCTGTGACCAGCAGCAGGTCCAGGGATTAACCTGCATCCAGAATAAAAGCAGCAAAGATCTAAAATTCAGCTGCAATCAAAAGTTCAAGTTTTCCTGAAGAGATTCAGGTGATGAATTTCAGGAGTTTAATAAATTATTATTCCACACAGAAAGAGAGAAATATCTCCTGGTTCTGAGGAACAACAGCAGGAAGAAAACTGGAGGAGAAAACAGAGACATTATCCAGACACCAAAGATAAAAAGTCCCAATAATCTCCTCTATTAACCATTTTTAAGATGATTTATGTTTGTACTTTGTTTGAGCTCATCATTTCATAAATCTACCCCAATAAAGAGTTTATAATAAAATATAAAAAACAAATCTTAAAGAGCTGTGAAATAAAAACTAGAAGTCATTTATTAACAACCAAAAGGCTCAAAATGTAAATTTAAATGAGTCGAGAAGTGAATGTAAGAGCTGCAACGAGATTTTATTTATGAATAAAATATGAACACAAAACAATAAGAGAAGATATTAAATATAATCTTAAAGGTTTTACAGAGAGAAGAACTGAAGGCTGAGATCAGAACCGACCCGAGTTCATTCAGTCAGAATAATTATATCTGGACTCAGATGAACTGATAACCGACTGAACTGCAAGAAGAAGACGAGACGCAGGACGATGAATTATTTCAACTTTATTCATAACATCAACATTATGAGCAGAAACACCCAGGAACAGATATTATATTATCACCACTAAATACAGTAACATAGTGATTAAAACTAACAACACAGAATATCTGAGACTAAAATGCAGTAAATGTTAAAAATATACATTGGAGTTAATTGAAACAATCCACATGTTATATATGATTAATGAAATTAACATTTCTAAAGAATCAAATATCCCTTTTTATCATAAATCCTTAATATTTATTTGTTTGACCCAACATATTATTGTGTTAAGATAAAATATATTTTTAGATAAAATAAACTCTAACAGTCATTCCAAACCCATAAACAACCTCCAATATCTGATCCAACTTTTCACCAACAGGACCGGAAACCAGTTGACAAATTTCAAATTATAACTATTTATGGTTTAAACTCAGCAAATTACAGAAACTACAGAGCAGAGAAACGACAGCAGGAAGACGCCTTGAGGACCAAGCAGAAGGATTCTGGGTAATATAGGCCTGCAGGTCTGATGGAAGTGAAGAACTGATGAAGACCTGCCAGTGGTTCAGGATAAACATGGCCGTCCAGTTGCAGCAGATTAATAAATGATGATGAGGAAAAACTTGAGTTTGTTCTCTGATATTAAATGTTCAGAGAAACAGATTTACCTGACTCTTTATAACATTAATATAAAAACCCAACTTCAGTTTCATCTTTCTTAATGTGATATTTATCCACTTGGAAACAAAAGAAACAATCAAAACAATTTAGTTGTTATGACAGAAATGGACTTCTGAATAGCAGAGGAGACATTTACCTGGTTAGAACAATAATGATCAAGACTTTTCAATATCTAATTTTTCCATTTTAGATGAAAGTTCATCTTCACCAGTGGTCCCACCAGGGGTCCCACCTGGGGCCCCTGGTGGGACCCTGCCAGTAGTGCCTATGGTGTGGTTTTTCTTGACTGTGACAAGAAAGAGCCTATGATTACTGGGTGTTTCATCAGTCGACTCCACTGGAATATCTCCTTGAATGTTTGTGAAAATGTGGTCAATCACTTTTTCTGTGCCGTTGCTGTATGGTTCATTTACAATCTGTCTTAATCCACTTTCTATTGCTGTTTCATTAAGTTGTCTTTTTGCTGCAGTATCACTGTTCCAGTCAATGTTTAAGGTTCCCATTAAGAAAATGTATTTATCAGCTATGTCTTGTACCACGTCTTTAATTTGGTTTTTAATTTCATCAAAATAGTCTTTTTTTGTTCGTGTAGGTCTGTAACAACAACCCACCAAAACTGGTGTCCAACCCTTGGGGCTGAGAGTGACCCACATGTTCTCTACATCCTTGTGCTCATAGCAATTCTTTCTTTCATGTATAATGTCTTTTTTGATATAGATAACAAGACCTCCTCCAGAAACTCCAGAACCTCCAGGACCAGGATCTCTATGTCTCCTAATCACCTGAAAATTATCAATTTCAATTTCGGCATCGTTAACTCTGTCATCCAGATTAGTTCTACATAGAGCCAGGACGTCTATGTTATGCCTTTCAAGTAAGACCTCAATATCATCAAGCTTTGTTCTAAGACCATTTACAAACAAAAACCCCAAAGTTAACTGATCTCTGTCTCCTTCTGCTGATGCAGTTGCCATGGTGATGAGTGTAGATGTCGTCCTCTAAAAGCAGCTTCAGACCTTTAAAGACACAAACATTCAGATTTTAAATCAAACTCCTATTAAATCTAGTAAAGTGGTTAAAATCTCTTCAATAAAAACCTTTATAGTCAGAAGAGATGCTGCAGATCCACCTGCAGGATGAAGGACTTGATGATGAAGATCAGGATGAAGAGCTTCTAGAAAACACAACAGTTTATAGCACACATCAAACATCTGTTTGGTTAAAAGTACTTTAACTGTATTAAATCACAAAGAGAGAAAACACTCTCTTACTTACAATCAGATTTGAGTATCAAACTCAATGAGAAGATGAATAAAGAACCTTAATGTTTCTAACAGAAAACATCGGATCGGTCCATCAGAGCCTTGAATTAAAATGTTTTATCATCAACAGGATCATTGAAACTCTTCATAAAATGTTTGAATTGATGTTTAATTGTCAGTCAGGTTTATAATTGTAGAGCATTTCAGCAGTAAAGCCGTTCAAAGTGATAAAACTGAAGTCCAGCAGCTGAACTCTGGACCGTCGGTTCAGACCTGCTGCAGGAATCAAAGCCTGGATGAGTTTCTCTGATCTGATACTTTAGTCTCTGGTCTGGAAATGTTCTGCTAGAAGGACGACTGATAACTAGATATTAAAGAAGAGGAATCCTAGGACTGAACCTTGGGGTTCCCCACATGGGACGTCTGTCTCTTCCATATTATTATTATTATTATTATTATTATTATTATTATTATTATTATTATTATTATTATTATACACAGTTTTATTTATATTAAATCTAAATTCAGTGAAACATGAGAAGTGATGGTGAATCATCCATGAAACAGACATGAATTTCTACCAAACACTAAATTTATGGAAATACTTTATAGAAAATGAGAAATAGATAGATAGATAGATAGATAGATAGATAGATAGATAGATAGATAGATAGATAGATAGATAGATAGATAGATAGA
>CAEFZX010006921.1:0-88677 GCA_903066825.1 Alfaro cultratus
ATCTCCATCTGGTTCTTATGAGTAAGAAGAATTTACCACAGTAATGAGCAATCCACCAAATGAGTCAGAAGCAAATGCTTGTTCTGCAAACTGTAACATTTCACACACCTTTTTTTCCGTTATTGTATGTATATAGAAAAGTATTCAAAGTATATGAGAGCTTAAATTGTTTCATTGGTCCAAACTGACTCCTTTTAAAAACATTTTCCTTTGCATCCTGCAGCTTTACTATGTTGTTTACATCGCTTCATCAGCACAAAACTTCATGGAAGGGCACTAAGGGGTCAAATTTGTCAGCAGGTTGCTTGCAGAACCTCTTTGACAATACTCTCAAAATGATTGCGCCTTGACAACCTTTCACCAATCAAAGACTGTTCTTTTGACCTTACCATCTACCTGGAGCACCAGAGGAGATAAGAGAGAGACTGACTGATTACACAGCCTGTCACTGGGTCATTATATAGCCTTGTCTAATCCTGTCTGCCCCTTCATCTTTCTCCTCCTTACCTTTTCTTACACCCTTTATCTAACAGTGAGGCCTTTGACCCTATGTTGTTTCAGTAAATAACATAGATGACCTTCAAAAAGAGAGAAAAGATTGCAAGACAGTGGAAGTTAATGAAGGTGGTCTCAGTCTGCTGTGAACCCATCATAAATGAACTGGGAGAAAAAGGATGAGAAAAGACGTGACTGAGAGGGATAGAAAAATAAAAACATAGCACCCTCTGAGGTTATTGTCAGCTGTGGTAAAGAGGTATTAAATGTACCTTTTATTGTAGCTCACAATCAACATTTTAGAAAAATTTTAAAACATTGAAAAAAAATCAGGCATGTCGCATTTAATGGCCACTTAAATGCAGAATTTTCTTCTTAAATTGGTCACAGTTTTATGGAAAAATGTCTAAAAACTTTTCTTAATCCATGGCGTTCTACAATTATAACCTTACTTAGAACCCCTTTTTTTCTAGTCAATCCTTAAAATGGGAATGTCAAGAGAACATAGAATCATTTAAGTTGGGACAAACAAGGCTGGAAAAGGACTGAAATGTATTGTTTCAAAGCTTGGTCTTAACTTAAGCAAGGAATGACATCTGTATATCACAAATCCATCCTAATAATCTTGTATACATCTTTACCAGCTGTCAGAAACTGTGGATGTCACTTTAGCAGGAAAAGAGGAACACATTCTTCCCAGCAAATAAGCTCGCTAAACAGTTTCATGATGTAGCACAATATTAAAAAAGTAACCATTTCAAACCTATGAAAAACATCATCATCTGCAGTGTTGCACAAAGTTGTTTCACAGAAATAACAGTTGCTTTTCCTTCCTCCTTTATTCTGTTAGCTCTGATCACCAAATAAGGAGACGATAATGACTGCGTAGGAAAGTATAAAATAGTATGTTTGAGTGAAAATGTTGTTAAATTATTATTATTATTTTTTTTTACAAACATGTGGTTCAGAGAAATATAGATGTACCAAAAAATAAGTGTTGACAATAATGTATTAATTTTGAGATTTTAAGATACTGGATTTGGAAATGCTGTCAACTTTTTGGAAATTCCCAGGTTAAGATAAGGGTCGATTTTCTCTAGGGAATATGAATAGACTGGTTTTATAAATAGCCTAAAATATGAGTAATGCACCATTATTTATGGTAATTCATTTCATTCCAACCATTATGTCGTACACAAATTACTCTACACAGCTGCAGACTGCTGTGATCAGTGTTGCTTTAAGTTTTCAGAACCAGCGGAAAATTAGTAAATATTAGTGATAATCAGTCTTTGGTTTCACATTAACTTATTGCTCACACTGAGCCAGCTGGCTTTGGCACAACATATTATTTTTTCTTTAATAATGTGATATTAATTATTCCTCATATTAGCAGGGGTTTGGTTTTAATGAATGGAAAACAACTACACAACACACTCAAACAGACAGCCAAACAAAAAAACGTATGTGCACAAACAGACCAAAACTTAAAAGGGAGAAATAAATTCAGTGAACAATTTGAGTATAGTTGTTTTTGTCGGTCCTGCACTATACTTCTCCTAAGATCTGCTGTTTGCCTCAAGTCTTTTGCTTTTTTAGTGACTGACACATCTCAACACGTCCCTCTATAAAATATAGTTGCAATTCTGATCCCTTCTAAAACTTTTTGCTTCATCTGAGTTAAACACTTTACAGGTACAGAAAAATAGTTACATTCAATCCTGAAGATCATTGTCAGTGTAGCCAGGCCACACTGACAAACCTCCTATTTAATAACTGGGAAGAAAGACCGGATTTTTCTGACCCGGTACTCACCAATCAGAGCAGATCGAGCTGAAAAAAAAAAAAAAAAGACGGGACTAGCTGAGGAAAAATTTTATGCCTGACAATGCCCTGCTTGGTATGTCTGCATTAATGCACAAAATTGCCTTTTTGCTTTTACCAACATTCCACTTTGTGTTTTGCTCAAATACACTGAGCTGATGAATAACAGATGGTGGCAGTACAGTAAGAATCAGAGACACAGCAATGATAGATGAGTGTGTCACGCTGCCATTAGTCGTTTATGTGAATGTCAACAGTATGTCCAAGCCTGTCTCCTGCTTTCACCAACTCGTAAGTGCCCTGTGTAACTTGAGCATTTGAGGCTCATTCTCTACACTCACATCCTCCTATTGCTCCACATAATCAATATATTTACCAAAAAATACATCAGTTTAGTATGGTAATAATTTAATTGGCGAATGCAACATTTAGAAAATTTGTCACACCGACTCTTTGAGAAAACTAAGTTGCTCTAAAATGATCGTTTTATCTCCTACTATAACAAACTAGTACATCCCATGCAGTGAATGTGTTATCATTGCCCTGCATGTTTACATCTTTATAGCAGCATATGGAACAAGTGGTGGGCATCAACAACATTGAGTGCATGTACAAAAAAAAGACACTGCAGTTACATTCTCTTATGTATGCAGGGAAAACTTAGAAGAGACTATTGATTTTGTGAAAAAGAGGAGGCCGATAACGGATGTGCGAATTTGTCATCCGGGGAGAGATTCAAAGGGAAACGGCCAGTGCAATCATTACCAGCAAGGAGCCGGCAGGGAGGCACTCGCACACAAACATATGCACAGCTTTATAAATATGGACAGGAGGCTAGGGAGAATATATATCTAAAAAATGTAAAGCTCACAATGAAACCAAAACATAAAAAAAAAGGCCGGGAAACGGATATGTCCTAGGATTGCTCAGGGTTACAAATGATTTTTTTTTCTAAAGTTTTAGGCATTTGTACTACACAGTCCCACTGACCAAATAAAACCCTAACAGGCGTCTAATGGGAAGCAGGGCACACTCAGAGTGAGTCACTGCATCTTAACCACTCGTACTGCGCAAGCTGAGTTAGAGTTTGAGCTGATGGAAGAGGAAGACATTGTAAAAATCAATAAGATAGCATTCACCATGACTGCTATAATGTTTTTGCCTTTCACGCTCCATTGCTCTTGGAACAGATTGTTACTCTGCTTGGATATGCTTAAGAAACAGGAAAGGTCACTGTCACAGAGCACATAACCTGCCATGGTCTTTTAGCAAAATTATATATTTTAAGATAAACACATATTTAAAGCAAATGTAGTTTTAACCAAAAACATTGGGTAAATGTTTATTTTTCCACATAAGTATTTTGTTTATGCAAATAATCATTACTAAAATATAATCTAAATGCCTCTAATGTCAGTCCCACCAGTGGTAATTGTACCACAACTTGAGAACCACAGATCTAAACTGTCCCTTTAAAATTCTGCAGAAATGAAGGAAAAGAATCTCAATATATTGCCAAAAGTTGTTACAAAGAAACAAACATAATTGCAGTGAAAGGCATATTAAAAATATAACCTTTAATATTAAAGTTCACATCTCACATTTAAGCTATTTTTTAAACTACCCCAAACATCTAATTATAGCTGCTGGCACAGTTATGCATCGAGTTTATATTTTGCACATTGTGTGAGACGTGTGTGAGTAGAAAGGTTCTGCGATGAGACAGAAGGAGAGGGATGTGTTAAGAAAGGGAAGATAATAAGAGGGGAGGGGAGGCGATGGTGAAGGTGGAGCTGATGATGGAAGTGTGGATGGTTTCTATTTTTAGCCCACATGTGTGATATATGCCAATAGATGTTCAAACCAGTGAGTAAGACAGACTTTACCCGGCTATTACGGAAGGACTCTGTCTGCTGTCACATTTGAACCTAATCCATAATATTATAACCTAGTGTGGCACTGACAAATTGCATTTCTTTGTAGATAAAATCAGGATTTTATCTACATCAAATACATCAAATTCCAGTCCATTTTTCAAAAGGATGACTGAAGATAACCACTGGCCCCAATAATGCTTTCCCTGCCAGAAGGCAAAGGTGCTGAAAGCCTCTATAAAAACGAGTGAATTGAACAAGCTGAAATTGAATTGAGTGCAGGAAGAAAACAGATCAGGATAATATTCATAAAGTCACTGAGAGAGTGGTTATTCTTAAAATGATTGGGCAAAAACAGGAAGGACATAGACGATAAAACACCAGCACACACGTGACAAAGTGACATCAATCAATAGATACCAACTGTGAAACAATATAAATAAAATCCACGAAGTAAAAGATTCATACAATTTCTCAAAAAAGACCCTGAAGACATTAAATGAGCTCTAGAGTAGAACAATAACATGAGTGATGGCACAGGAAAAGCCAAATCTGCTGTGACCATATTACAACGTTTTTCTGAGTGTGGCTTCTGTGTGGCTGATACATCTTTGTTTATAAGGCTGCTGTGCAAGGGCCAAAGCCACTTATTGAATTATGTGGGTATCTTATCAATCACTCCTTGCTGTGACTGGCCCCCACTTACTAAAGCATTTATCTGATGAGCTTTCATAAATGAGCTAATGAATCGAAATGTCCTCTGACTTTGGTCAAATCATAATTGCATCGTTTTCAGGAGGAGATAAGTGAGGTTCTGTTTATGTTTTACAAACTGAAGGTTTGGAGGAGGCAGTGCAGACTAGTCAGGGTTAAAAGACTAAAATGGAGTAGCATTACCATTCAAAAAATATATGAAGTGAACTACCAGTGTTCACTTTATATCACCTGTGAATAGCTAAAATCCACTATTACTTGAACCACCCACTACAATTCTTATAACTGCCTATTTTAACAGACACCAATATACCTTAATATGCATTAAAATGCACAGTGGAAATGGTTAATGTACAACCACAGAAGCTCAAGTTTTCAGCAAACGTATGTCTTGCCCTACTGACAAAATGTTTTCACTCAAGTTAGCTGAAGTGCACGGCTAATACTAGTATCTTTACTGTTTTGATATGTCTTGATGAATATTTCTGTCGCAGAATTGTCAACTGCTTCCAGTTCATTATGCATAGATAAAGCTCATGGAAAATGTCCTTTGCTTTGAAAGTTGTAAAATTCATGTGGTGTTACTGTGAGTCTGTTGAACTTATCATACAAACTACTACTCAGTTCCACACGCCTATGAACAGTTATAAACAACATAATAGAGGAGTATTGTTGAAGGTGGAGTGTTGGAAAGAGTAGAAGCTTCTTAAAGAGACAGAGGCCAATTTCAAAGCATCAAATTGTGAAGTCAAAATTATTTCAAGTTATGTTTGATATATTCATTATTTTTATAACAACTGAGGATATGGCAGTTACGTGAATGTGGCACTATGAGCCTGGACAATACATAATACCATCCCTTCAACTTGTCCAGCAAGGCCATTGCATCTTCTCTCAATGTGGATTCTGAAAACTAATACATGTTGAGGTTCTTATTTACAAAGCAAAACAACTTTCCCTTCTTTGGAATATGCAGGGTTTTTTCTACTGCATTTTGGTCTGTTTTTCTCACTTTATAGCCACATGCACACATGCAAATCTGAGTAAACAGCGCAGACAAACACAGACAAGAGTATATATACACACAAAAACGCACACATTTGGAACAGCAAACTCTCAATATTAGCCATCTGTGAATGTCTAAAAACATTTGGCCAGGTTTTTGGCATTAGTTTGCTTGTCTGTGGGGTCTGGCTCAAATCTGTTACCATTTCTCAGCAAGCCTTCTGTACAGAGCACACATCATCAGTGACCTCACTGCTGGAGGACGGGGAACAGGCCAAGTTTACGACTAAGAGCTGCTCTACAGGGGAATGAGGAACACAGAGATACTTCTCTATCCCTCTGCTGTCCTCCTTAAAAACTTCAATTTGCTCTCTGACCATCTCTTGGCCCTTTGCCTCAGTGTATCACTTTCAGCTTGACAAAGAGAGCCAAGGAACTGTCCTCTCTGAGCACACTGGAAGACCTATTGTTTCTCAACACTCTTAATGAAAATACAATTAGGCTACACAGATAAGACTATCCATTAATTACAAACCTCAGATGAAAAAGGAACCTCTTTACCAGTAGGATTACAGTTAAAACGAAAAAGCAAAGAAACACGTAACCTGGAATTGATCTTATGTTAGCTAAAGAAGATCAGGCCACATCTGCATTTATCTAAACGTCACAAGTCTCCTATGATATAGATGGAGTACAACCCTAAGTCGTATGTTATTCTCCAGCAGTGTGGTGTGTGTAGTTTGTGTGCTATACTCAATCCTTTGATTGAGTATCATTTTTCCTCTTGGCAGTTTGACATTTACTTTGTTAAATTGTGAATGAATTGAGTGAAGTTAATGAAAACTCAGAGGTTAATGTGTCCAGAGCTTTATCTGACCGTGCCATGCCTAGATGGAAGGAACAAATGGAAAGATGTTATCCCCCTTTCAACCACCTGCTGCCGACCTGGCCCACCTGCCCATGAAATATTTACTATGCTCCAGAGCACATGGGCCAAGCACAATCCACCTATTAGGCTGGCTAGCATCACAACAATGATTAAATGAACCGTGCATTTAAGGGCTGGCAGTAGAAACAGTCAGTTGGCTCTTAACAGCGTGAATCTTAGCTGGGTGAATTTGGTTTACATACTTTACATTACTTTTACGAGAGACCCAAAAACAAAACAGCTTGCGACTAGATTTCCTAGAGTTTTATCTGAATTTTATCTTATCCTAAAACTTTTGTCTGAGGAAGCATAGGGATGTACAGAAGCAGTTTAGATGATGTATTCTCTGCAACACGCAGTTAATTTAAGGTGTAAGATAGAGTGCAATGCTTATAGAAAATAAAAAAGAAAACAGGAAGTCTTCACATAATAAAGTAGAATTGCTGTATTTGATCCTTTTGAAGTTTCAAATTCTGTTATGGATCATGCTGAAAAAGATTTAAAACAGCAAACGTTGTGATCCCTAACTTATCCACTTTAAGAATTTGCAAAACATTTTCAGTTAGAATTTACCAAAATTATTTCTGCAATATTTTCCATGTCAAATGTTAGATCCTAATGGTTAGTCCATTTATATGCTTTATCCAGCCCCATTTAACAAATTTTTTTTTTTCATTTTCAGGTGTT
Organism: Alfaro cultratus; assembly: GCA_903066825.1. Lineage (NCBI taxonomy): Eukaryota > Metazoa > Chordata > Actinopteri > Cyprinodontiformes > Poeciliidae > Alfaro > Alfaro cultratus. Next base: position 7,528 of record CAEFZX010006921.1, read on the forward strand.
AAAATTTGTTATGTATTTATATCCAGAATGAAAAATAATCAAGTACAACAAACTATTTAAGGGTTAACCCTAAGGCACTAACTGTATATCTCTATTCTTCTTTAAAAGCATATGAATTTCTTTTGATAAACATAAACTCATTAATTCTACCAATGCAGCAGATACATATTTTTTTAACCAGTGGCTTGCTGAATTTTTGCACTCATTAAAAATACATTCTTTCTGAAATGTGACAACTCTGAAATACAGTTAGGCTGTGCTACAGTTATTCCAACATATTGTATTCTGTTTTTGATCAGGCAAAAATCAAAACAATAGCTTTATTTATACTTATGCATCATCACCTCTCCCACCTCCTTTGTAATATAAATAGCAAAGAATGATGTTTTTTCTTTCCTCCCTCACATTACCAACATGCTGGGGAGATGAGATTTCCACACAGTGTGTATGTGTACATGCCCAATTCGAGTATATATAGAGCACAAACTGTGATAAATTAATTGTAATTCAGACTAGTTTTTAAAAGATGCCTGTGCACTGCAGCACTGCAGGTTCAAAGTAGTGTCTGTAGGAGAGCAATGAAGAGAGGGGGAGGAAGAACGAGAAATAAGCAGAATTTAGGCAGACATTTCATGGACTGTAGAGCGCTGCATTACAAAACAATACTCTGAAGTCTTTTTGGATTTTTTTAAACTTATTTTCACAGCAACATTATGTTGTAAATAGAAAGAATAGAGACAAACTAGGAAGATATTTTAGAAAGAAGAAGAAAGTCTGCACACTGACAAATAAAGCTAAGCTGCATGTTACAGAGAGAAAGCAGCATTTCTCTCTGTAATCACTGTACATTTCAATTGGGGCTGCAACTGTTAGTCAATTTAATCCATGACATTGTCAATAAAAATGGCCCAGGCAGAATGTTGTTGACATGTGATACCACTCCATCCATCCATCCATCCATCCATCCATCCATCCATCCATCCATCCATCCATCCATCCATCCATCCATCCATCCATCTATTTTCTAACACCCTTGTCCCAGTGGGGTAGGGAGAGGTGCTGGTGTTTATCTCCAGCTAACGTTCAGGGCGAGAAGCGGGGTACACCCTGGACAGGTCGCCAGTCTATTCCAGATACCACTGCAATACAAAATAAATGGAGTTTAAATAGCTGTAAATTGCAGAAAGTTATATAGATAGTATCATCACTATGGACACTTGCAATACATCAACATCTCAGAAGTATGACTGTGTGATTTCTTCATAGTCCAGTTACAGTACCGTTTTTTGTCTTTTGTTTCAATGGTGTAAGGACACTTGATGCCAAAGAAAAATAGCATTACCATGTATCGCACTATGTATCTCACACTGTAGCAAAAACTATTTGAACACCATATAAATCAGTTAGCCACATTATGTCCTGGACATGTAAAAAAATCTAACTTTTATGACAATTTGTATATAATTTTTCTGTCCATTTCTTATTGTAATCAACAATGGCTGTTATATATCACATATTGTAGTCATGTTATTATATTTTGTACAAACATGACATTTATATTTTTGATCTATAAAGTTTTCAAGTTAAAACATATTACCCTTTTATCAAAACTTAATATATGGTTATCTTATTAAATTCTAGGTCAGACTTGGATTAAGCCATGTTTACTGGCAGCATGGGTAGAGTTGTAAGAACCATGACTAAATTGAGAAGGAACTTAAAATGCAATAAGCTGGAAGAATAAGAATAATTTGATCTGATTGAGGAGGCAGTATTTCTTGCTGATCAACTGGTGGACACATGAAGCTCCACAGATAAAAAAAAACCCCAAAACAAACTACACCACCTGAACTGTATTCACGTTGTGTTGTCACACAGAGTACTGTGAAAGATTTAAAGATGTCATGTATCTGGACTCACACAACACTGAGAAAAGGCAAAATTGGCCCCAAATTACCCTAAATTAATGTGGCATCTTAACTCTTATGACCAACTGAAGCCTTTTAAGTATGTAGAGATGTCGAAACTAATGGTGTTTCTGAACATAGGTTTTACATTCTAACACAAACACATTTTTCTAACAATATCTTTAGCAGCTCTGGTAATATATGATAATGATTGAATATATAACTGAACAAAGAGAAGAGGATAAAAAATAGCTCTGAGTTTAGGACTCAAAAACGTCAGTACTTGCATTTCATGTGATTGCATCATGTAGCCATTTACAAATGTATATCCTTTTCATGCCACTTGAGACTGAATGTCATGAACCCATTTCCTGAAAAGCGTATGACCAGTATCTGTTTTTCATAGCATACTCTTTGTATAGCGTACTGTTTTTCAGAGGAACAGAAGTTATTTGTTCACTCTACATGTGTTCAGTTGTCCCCCACAGACAGGATTTTAGGGAATTATTTTTGAATTCCACATTAGAGTTGCAGACAACCTCCCTCCGTCACCAAAGAACCTAATTGATTTCTGCATTAAGTACAATACTCTTTCATTCCCCACAGTAAGCTAAGGACACATCTCAGAAATTATTTTGCACAAATGAGACAGCCAGGTGGACTTCTGAGCGCTACAGTTTGAACAAGTTATTTATGCAGCGTTAATTCAATCCTAATAAGATTAAAACTTTATGCTGACTGTCTCATGTGAAGTGAAGCCAGTGAAAATCCTTTTATTGAGCTGCAGTGGACCATGGCCTTGCTACTCCCTGAGCATGGAGGTAGAAGTTGGATCATGCGTACGAGTCGGGAGTTTGAAAATTGAATTAACATTACCACCAGTCAACCTTTGAAGGGCTTACTGAAATCTGCTAATGGTTTTAGTCCATTACTTGACTTTTATGCTCTTTCCAGTGCTTGGTGTTTTCAGATGGCACATAGCAGGTTTAATCCCTCTGCATGGGTAATCCCCCAAAGACATCTGGATAAAAGAGAAAACTTGATTTCTAGCTTTGCGAAGGACATATCCTGCATCATGCTCTCAGATAAGTATGGTAAAGTACACCAGAGGTCAAGCAAAAATTTTGACCATTAAATGAAAAGAACAATTTTTTTTATTAAACTGACCTAAATCAAATGTCACGACATAAAATCCTGTCAGATTATCCTCCATGAAGACACCCCCCCAACACACACGGACACTTTCACAAAGGCACACGTTCACTAAAGGGGGGGGGGACTTGCAGGACAAGCACTAATCCGCACAGATTTAGTGTAGCAGAACAATTGCTTTTGTCACCCTGGATAATCAGCCCTGAGCACAGTTTATAAATTACAGTACATGCAGTAAAAAAACAAACAGGGAGATGGTGAGCATGCAAGTGAGAACAAATGTGTACACTGCAAGTGTATGAGTGAGAGCGCATAAAAATGGAACAATGATGTCAACCTGCTCAAAAGCCCGTCTACAAGCCTCAGAAAATTACTCCGTCTCATTCAGAAATGGTTTGTCACACACTCTACAGGGAAATAAGGGGTAATTTCTTTCTCTAACTTGGCCTACATATATAGGGAATGTGAATGATACATATATATCATTCACATTACCATGTATGTGAATGCCTCTATTATCCAGACAGTAATGAGCATGTCTGCCCAGTGGACACAATAAGGCCTAATCCATGATTGTTTACATTTGGGTGTTTGCTCAAAGCAAGCTAAATCAAGGGCCACTCCAGTAAAATGACAACAACAATGCTCTACTAAGCAATGATCTAACTGTCCTTGTGTATCAACCCTTATTTATGCAATTCAGTGTTTTGCTAACTAAAGAAGCAGTTAACATTTATTCTACTTTTTCAAAACATTGGGAAAATATGCTTCTGGGAATAGCTCACTTTGCTTTATCATCTCACGCATGTCATTAAAATCAGAGATCTAGGACAGCGAGAATCAATTTAATTGCTGTAATACATTATTGACATGCAGAGCATGAATATATGTCTTGGGCTAGCATATATCAGCCTCAGCTGTCAGCTGAATGTGAATATTTCTTCAAGTGATTAAAGGAAGAAAAGCCATTCCAGTTTATATTCTGGGCTGCATAAACAATTTGTATTTTATTTAGAAGATATTCTGTGTTAAACCAATTTAATGACCATGAATGAGCTATGTTCTCTGGGGAATACACACTGTTGTTACAGAAATGCTAACCAAGCTAAGAGCTTATTTCAGACAAAAAATCAATATAAAATATCAACTTCATCAGAATTTTGTCTTTATTTTAAAGTAATGGTACAACTTTTACAGTGACTGCTCTTTCACTTCCATAAATTTGTATTGACCTTACTCTTTGTACTCATAAATAATGAGCCCTTGTAGAAGAATGACTAGAAAAAAAATCATTTTCAGTGCTACTAATGGATCTTTTTTTTTTTTTTGCCACAGCTCTTAAAGAGAAATCACAGCTTGCTGGAATGAGTATGAGCAGTAAAAACCAGATATCAGAAAATGGTCGAAAGTCTATTAATTCAGCTCTGATCTCTATCACAAACTAAAGTATAAATATCACAGAAAAGAATTATAAATCTTTTCATGGGATTTATTGTGGGGAGGAGTCATCAGCTGAAGAAAACCACTGCACACTGGAAACTGATAATCACCAGCTCATTATGGGACTCCTCGCTGAGAGCCTGCTGGTAATTGAGATGGACACGACACAAGTGTAGTGGGCTTGGAGGGATCATAGATGAAGGAAATCAACTGCCAGAAACTAAAAGGCAGGTTTGGGATAATGGGGGTGGGGTCAGTTTCAAAGACATAGAGCATTCTTTCTTCTTTTAATCCAGTCACTCCATTAACTCTAGCCCAGTTAACCAGGATTAAGCAGGGCAAAATTAATTGTAATGTTTGCATGCATGGCACAGTAGTGTTAAAAGATATGAAAAACAATTGTTCATGTATGAAACAGCTATAAGAGAGACCCTCATGGTAGATTACCTTTCACAGTCTCATCTGCCACAAACCCAAACATCATTCCAGTCCTTTTGGTTGACAGGTGGCCAGGTAAATGCATTTTACACAAGCTTGAAATGCTTGGCAGTCAAAACAATTGGGCAAATATCCAGATCTATGGATGAAAAATACGTAGAATACATGCCAATGATCAGGCAGTGACATCTGAGCAAAGATCCAACAGAGCTGAAAGTAATCATTTTTTAGATTTTTGGGAACATCAGATTTAGATATTGACTTCTGTGACCTCATAGACAAACACACAAACAGATATGCACTCCACAACCCATTGCAATGTTGTTGTTTTTTAGGTCAGTTTTTATGTATTTATTTAGAAAAGATTACTGTTTTTCTGTGTTAGTTCTAACTTTCATTTTAAATATTTGAAAATATTTTTTTTTTACTGCCGCCAGTGTAAAAAGATTAACTAAAGAAATAATTTATTAGGGACAAGAATAAATCACAATGCTTGCTAAGAGAAACTGTAATTAAAATGCATTCTGAATTTTAAACAAATTTCGATATCCAACATAGAAAAATTTATTCATCATTATTTCTGTGATTACAGAGCAAAACGTCTTAAAATTCTACAACTAAATTCAATTTGTTTACATTTTCTAACCAAAATATTTCCCAGTTTTATTGAGCCAATTAATTTAGACGTTGCCTCAAACCAATTTCTTACTGTCACTGCTTTACTCGCCCCATCTGCTGCTTCAGACTGGGACAATCCTTTCCGAAATCCAGTTTTGCACATTTCTACACAAGTACTTAGGATTTCTTTTCAGATTCCTGTTCGCTCACTTACAGGAATGCTGTATACTCACTGATGGGAGATCAACAGAAGTCAAACATCAGCAGCACCTATGGAAGAGCCAGGTGTAAGAATGCTCCACAAGAAAACCATGTATATTTATCCCAGCATTTATCCTCTCAATAAATTAATAACAGAAGATGGTGCTCAACATGGACGTACGCAATCTTTTATATTTATTCCATAAAGCCAAAAAAAACCAAAAAAAAAATATTTCTTTTTATTATAAACCAATTTTATTTTTTTCCTCTCAGGATACAAAGCAGATCGGTTTATGCTTAAAGTTCTCTTAGAAGAGAATCAGGCCCACAGCGTCATAGATCATCCGCCATACGTAACAATGAGTATTACATGTTTTTTCCACATAGTCATCTGTCATTTTTGTACCTGACCCAAATAAAAGGATTTATTTCTCAATTTTAATCTTAACAAATTAAAATATACTACTCCCTGTACAGCTTCAGCATTGTTTTTCAAACTGTAGATGTTTATGGTTGTGATGATAGTATAGAAAAGGCTTCCAAAACAATACTGGTCATTATGAAGACTTGGTGATCCCAGGATGCAACTCTTTCCTTGAGAGGTTCTCATTTAGCCTTGTTTGTCACAGCTATAACTTTTTATAAATTTTTACTTCTTGCCCAAGCTATGGTTACTGGCAAGTATTTCCTTGTAGCCATTTCTTAATTCTTGAAGACCATCAAGAGAATGTTCAGTTGTCTTTTTGACTTTTAGGAGATACTACAAAACAAAGTCTCATATGATATTCATATGAGAAATGGAAAGCAATGGATTACTAATTCCAAGATACTCTGATCCAGTTAAAGAAAAAGGCAAAGTATAAATTAAAACTGCTTCATTTTGATTTAATTTATGGAAGTTGTGATGAGCAAATAAATATTGCACCAGGGACTTTGTCATAAAATAAATAAATAAATGAAAATATTTTCCATATAGTGTTTTTTTTTCATAATTATTAAAAGTACACAAATTAAAAGCTTGGATTTTTAAAAGTGATATTAAATTATTGTATTTTTAACCTTTATTAAGAGTTGTTTGTAAGTGTGGAAAGATATAAATGCATAAACTTAAATTTTTCAAACTAGCTCACTGAGAAGAGAAGACGGACACTAGCTGTCAGGTGACTGAAATACCTTTCAGATACCAAGAACAGCAAGTTTCCAAAAATATTCCCAGACAACAGTCAAATGAAGGTTATCATACAAATTCAGGCACAATTTTTCTTTTTCTTTATTTATCAAGTTTATTTCTCTTTCCCTGAGACCCTTAAGGCAATCAGGCAAATTGACTTGAGATCTTGTAAGCCCATGCGTTATATCAGCACTGGCAGCAGTGGATTTACACCTAAACATGGAGACAAATACAGTATCACTGTGAGCACTGTGGGGCAACTGTCACTCAGTGGGTAGTTGTTTTGCCATTTGGAAAGTTGTGGGTTTAATTTGAGCCTCCATGATGATCTGCCCCTGGGCAAGGCACTTAGCTCCAAGTTTCCTGCCAATCTTCGTATCGGTCTATGAATATGTTAGAGTGTGAATGGGTAATTGAGGCTCTAGTGTAAAGCACCGAGTGTTCCTTAACAATGGACTTTAAACATTATAGCATTGGAACACAATCTCATGCACAGAGCAGCAACTGCAAGTTCATGTCGGAAGTGGGACGCGTACTAATGGTCATTTCCTTCCTACTGCCTAGATTTTCTTACTGTGATAAGTACCCATTTTTACTGCAGGAGCTCCACCACACACAAACCTGCTCTTTAGTTTGATGTGAAAGAAAGCATTATTTAAGGTAAAGAAGCCTGCCCTACAGCTATTTAAACTGAAATTAGTGTTGACCAACGTGCTTTGACTTCCGTGTGTTTTTGACTAAAAATCACAGCTTGAAGTGATTCTGGAGTGAAGAATAGTAACTTGTTCTATATAAAGTTGCAAGGTTAACATTGCTGTGAATACAAATGTCGCCTGAAGTATTTCCATTTATCTTCCCCTGGAATAAATCCCTTGAAAACCCTGTAATGATCACTTTTTTCCTCTTAATGAATAATTAATTTTTTCTTAAATTAATCTTGATTTAATTAAGGAATTAAAAGATACTTGTGGGGGCGGAGGAGTTGATTTGATTCAGCATATGTATGCTGAAGTGCTCTGAATATACAAGGAAGAGGTTTTTAGCGCTGAACTGCATATCAAATAAAATGTATGTTCTCATTTCTTACATGTTGTTTGGAAGTACCAAAGAAATAGGATTATAAATCATTCCTACACCAAACTCCTGTGGCGTGTGCATATTTTGCACTAATGATCTCCTCCCCATTTATCAAACTCCAAACAACTCTGTGGACATAGAGTCAGGTTACCACAAATTTTGACCTTGAAAGGAAAAGGCTACAAACAGATAACTGCTTTCATAAATCCAGGATAATGTGTCGGTGACATCACATTAAGTCATAATCTCATCACCCATTCTAATTAATAGCCCTAACAACAGCTGTCTCACATTTTTCACTGCTGCACAAATCTATACTTGCTCGTTTCAATTCGTCATTATTTTCCACAAGCTGCTGCCTCGAACATACTGTAAATGCTCTATAAATTTAATGGCAAAGACTCATCAAAGAGGGCGGAAACTAATGACTGGATGAATATAAATGAGCTTTTCAACAAGGAAATACAGTCATGTTTGTTGCATCACAAGCATTCATACTAAACCCAGATATGATATGCACATAAAACCTGTGCACCAGAGTCAACAATAACGTGTGCAAGAGGCTTTGTGTGGTTGTCAAGGAGACACTGAGGCACACATTGATCCTCAAGGCTTAGTGATCAAAAAGGAGCTGGCTTCTGATAAGCATATTAAATCACATACAGGCATGCAGTAATGACTACAACACAACCAAACACTCCAGCTCTTATCTAGATTTCACTGACTGAAGCAACCTAATTGGTCCACAAAAAATCAGTAAGAAAAAACATTTGGCATAGTCTTATTTTTGTCCTTTTCATAGTCACAGTTGTACTCTACGTTTTACACACAGGTATTTTAAAAATCTACAGAAGAAAATAAATCAAATAATAGTAAACTGATGAGGTTAATTCACCACAAGGTAAATTGAGACACACAGATTTATCTAAAGGCACACCTCAAAGACACTTCTTCCTTGTGCAGTATCATAGAGAAATAAAATAAAACAATATCCAGGAAATCAGGAAGAGATACGTATTTGGACATTAATATGTGTGCTTCAACCCTGAAAAATATCTCTGGACTTCCAAAGGTAAAATTAACATTTACAGAAAAAAGTTAACCACTTTGAGAAGATGCAGGGTGGAGCTGGAATTAGGTGGTCAAGAAATAAGACCACCTAATTATATTTAAAAAGATGACAAAATCAATTATTTGGAGTGTTTATGTCAAATCCTTGGTCTCACTTTTAGTAAAAAAAATAAATAAACTGGATTTAAAGCAGAAAAGCTGCATGTGAGCAAAGCAGCTTACAAAAAAGCCTCGATTATTTCAGTTCTGTAAGAAGAAATGGGTCAAAATTCAAAGTTTATATAGCTATGTGTATAAAATGCAAAAGTAGAGCTACTAAATGTTACTGGAATTAATCTTAATATGTTTTTCAAATTCACAGCATCAATAAAGAAGCACTGTTCTTCTTTTTCCTATCTTGTCAGATGAATTTATATATAGAAGTCCTTTTGTGGAAATGATAGCTTTAGTTTATCTGCAGTCTTTCTTTCTGTACACAGTCATGTTTTGATGTAATGTATACGTTCAGAAAGAGGGAGCAGATGTGAACCTGTTGTGTGGGAGAGGAAGAGCGAATGAATCAAGATGTTTTCCAAAAATCTGTGATCCGATTTTAAATTGCAAATAAAATCCATAATCTATAATCCTAACTGACCCAAAAGGAATAAAAAAGGGAAAAAGTTATTTCTCTTGGTATGCAGTGGATTACCACACTCACACTTCAGCTGTATTTTCCTGGATTATGGTTCTAGTCATCTTAAAACTAACAATCATAAAAGCTCCCTGAGCCAATAATGAAACAAACATCATCTTCAGAAGTTTGATTTAGACAAGTATTCTATGCATCATCATCACAGAGGAGCTCCGGTAAACAACAGTGTAAAACAGCAGTGCTCATTGCAGGTTTTGTTGGCAGAGACATGCTCTTTAGCACAGATTATAAGATTACATTAAAGCTAAAACAAAGGGACAGAACTTGATCAGCTTCCCATAAATGATCGAGGCCCCTGCCAAAAGCAAACTGTGAAACCAGATGAGTGAAAGGTCAGGCTGGTGTCTCACAAATCTGAAAGGCGGAGCAATGTCTCTGCAGTTTCCACTTGGTATCTTAAGGTGCAAATTTGTTATCTTGTGTTATGAGTATTAAATACACACAGAGCAGGTAACAAGACACACATTTACACCTTTCCTGCTGTGTAAATCTGTACTTGTCACTTTGAGTATCAGGTAAACTATTCTCTAACTTGCAAAATGTAAAATGTCTGATATCAAAATAATTAAGTAAGATGGGGAATTTTTACCACAGCTATCACTTTTCCCGCTAGAAATGTAAACAGTCTCAGACACAATTAATATAATAGATTTAAGTCACTCATCAAGATGCTGATTGGCTTTTTGTCTAGGCTATTTTAAGTTTTCTGGACATTATTCTTATTTAGTAGTAGAAAATTTAAATTTTTTTTCAATGAGTTAGATTTAAAAGTCAGACGTTTACCTGACAAAACCCAACAAATTTTAAACCAGGTTAAGACACAAATACCTCTTGAAGAGGCAGAATTTTTATCCTTCACTACTTATCATTATTGTTAAGAATAAATGGTCTTTCGAATGAAAGTTTGCTTGAGGGAGCTTTTTGTATGAGCTCTAAGTTAGCCTATAATCAACTTTTTCATTGATTAAGGTAGTGGTTTTATTTTACAACCCTGCTGGTTTCACTGAACCCCCACCCCCCCCCAAAAAAAAAAAAAAAACATATGGTGGGGGATGCAGGGGTTGCCAGAAACAGATGGCCAACATAAAAAAGGTTAAGACATAAAAAATAATTAGTTTCCCCAAAGTCAATCAGATTGTCAATTAGGCAACCTTATTTGGACATCAATAACCCTTGATTATCATAAGCATTTCAGTGATAGAATATGTTGCTGGAGGTTAGTAAACTTAGTTCAACTTATTAGGAAAACCAAGTAATGGGCTAAACAATTAGACAATCTTGTCAGACGCTCCAGAGATTCACAATATCAGTAGGGAATAGATTTTCTCATAACCTCCATAATTTGATAAAATACAAACTTGAAAGCAGCAAAAAAGGGATCTTTAGAATAAATGAAGCTAAAGAGATTTAGAGAAACAGCCATGGGATTCTGTCTTTTAACTAAATAATGCAAATTCGTTTTCCTTCATGGGGGAAATGAGTTTCTCAAGAGGTGCAGTTGGTAAAGGAATGAGATAAGACAAAGATACTATGGGAGTATCTAACTCTTCCATGACTCAATTAGCATTCTGATGAGCATAATGCCATTTTGAAAGAGAGTGAGGTAATTCCAAGCATGAGACATTCAAATAACTCTGAGTCATTGCTGGAGTGAAAATACATATTGTCTCTGATTAAAAAGCTGAATGGTTTTATAAAACCATTTTCTGAAATATTCTATAACCGTATTATGAACATCTTGGATTCCTGTCTCAACTTGGATAATATTTTAGCAATGTGAGGCCATAAAGCTTTAATAACTCTAGCAGAGCACCTTTGGGATATGATAGATATTCACATCATAGGTGTGCAACCAAGAAATCTGCAGCAAATATGTGTTGCCATCATGCCAATCTGGACCAAAATTACACCTTGTTGAATCTATGACAGGATGAATTATTAGAATTTCAGTAGAAAAAGCGGGCCAGCCCAGTACTGAGAATGTGTTTCAGTAATGTTAGATAGATACAAAATAATTAAAAACTCCAGTAAATATGACATTATACACATGGAGCAAAAAGACAAAGTTAAATTTTCTCGATCGCATGGTGTTTTCACAAAAGAACAGAGGTTACAATGAGTAATTTTGTGTATAGTCATTTGTCCATTTTGGTAATGGTCACTAGCTTTTCAGATCATAATTCTACAATCAGTACTTAAATACATATATTATCATTATGAATTTCTTTGTTCTTCACATCATAGAAGCTGATATGAAGAGATAACAAATAGTGTGTAGGTCAAGAACCTATGCATGGTTGCAGAACTAAAGGGGGCGTGGCTAACAACTTGTAGCATTCACCTGAGCAACATTTATAAGAAATGTCAGGTATTTCCACCCTATCTGAATAAAACCTGTTACAGTCCTAATACTGGCTTTAAATGATGCACTTTATATAAAACTTGTTATTGTCCATTATTAAGACGTTATCTCCAATTTTAAGGAGCATTGCAAAGTCAACAAGATACAGATACAATCTGATCTACTTCATTAAGCATAACTGTTTACCAGTTGTAATTATTTAATCAACTCCATCTGTCTGCATGGCATTACAATTTTAATCAAATCAAACTCTAACGTTCATATCATTGAGTTGATTTGGAATAACTTGAATTAAATGGGAGTCTACGTAATTATGTATCAACTGAACCCATTTGTCTTATAAAGCACATTGATATGAAATTAGTTGTGAATTGGTACTGAACAATTCAGCTGAATTGAACTGACCTCTAATAAAAGTAGTTAGACACAAGTTTGAGACCTAGGAACCAAAATAGAAAGTCCAGTACAACACTGTTTGAGGGAACTGGCTTTCATCTTAGTTAGACGAGTATGAAAGTCTTTACTGACACCTTTTTGCAGATTCCGAAAAAGTTAGGAGGGGCGTAAAAAAAAATAATTTACAAGATCTTTGAAAAACTAACATAACCTATATGAAAGAAGAAAACATTTGTGTTTACGCATACCTAAATAAACAAAGACCTATTTTCTCTAAATGTGTTTGTGTTGGTTCCATGCATTTATGACATCAACTGTAAGCAGAAAGCAAAATGTCAGGAAGGTTTACATTAGTCAGCAGATGCAGTGGACCTACTCATTAGTCACTCTGACACCCTCTTCTGGCCCTGGCTTTATTGATGAGACCAAGCTTAACAGCTACCCCTCTCTTAATACACACAAACACAGACGCTGATCCTCCTCTAAAAGCAACAGGAGACTGATTCAGCAGCTCAGGTGGAGAGGCCAGCACTGTGGCTGTGTATGGGCTAGGAGCTGCTGCGTGTCCAGAAAATTAACATCCAACAGAGCAGAAAATGTCTATGGTTTAACAGATGTTTGTTTGCAGGTGGAGTGAACAGGCAATCCAGAAACAAACATTTCCACAACAACAGATTTGTGCAGGTTGTGAATGGCAGGGCATGGTCACAGGGTTCCAAGTGTGTCACGGCAAAGAGCTCAGAGCCGTTTATGGCCTCAATGACTCTGACATTTAGCAGGATGCTGCAATTTATCAGCTTCTCAGTCTGACTCATGCGCAAAAACAAACATACACAAAGACATTCAAAGCATTAGGCCCAATAGTGCTGCATCCCATAACTTTGTGTGCATTGTTAAATGAATGCTGTTTGAGTCGATGCCCTTATAAAAATAGCTTGCAGAATTTTATGATGAAAACTAATCAATGCATCATAAATGCTCAGAATCTTCTTCCTATAGCACTCAATCAATGACAATTTACAGTTTTTAAACAGGATACAATAACAAACCGAATGCTGCATATTGATCAGTCATTTACTTAGTAAATGGCAGCATTTCTGCTTTTTAAAATCTGTTAGTATCAATAATCCTAACTGTCAGTAATCTCAACGCAAATATTTGATTCATTTTGAATAGAGCGCAGTTATGTGCTTCACATTTATAGCCTTAACCTAAAGGCACTTTATTTCCATCCAACAAAGAGTAAGTCTATTTGCGGGATGTAGTTGAAGTAAGTAGGAGTGCTCTCCACATGCAGAGTCACTGTTTCAGTTGATCCTGGAAGTGTATTGCTGCTAACCACAGGGGAAGTTAGAGACAGCAGTAATGCCATAATCTGTTTCTCCATCGCCTCGCTAATGTTTTGTTTTAGTAAGGCACTTTCAACTTCCTCTTTTTCTCTACATTTCTCCATGTTCCTTTTCTCAGTGATGTTTTGAAGTCTGAGCAGTGGCACAGTCATTACTGAAAGAGAATATCTTGATGGCTGCTCTTCCCAGAAGAGTAGTCACGAAACAAAAAAAAAAAAAACAGAAAAGATGTATGGAGAAAAAAGTGCTATTTCTCTGCAGTTATTATATGAAAAGTTTAGAAGAGATACTTTGGAGAGAGTGGATCTGCTTTCAGATGCGCTTGCAGGTTTTAAGTCCATAGAATCAGACGTTTCAAGTTAAGCTGTAATCAAACATTTACCCACACAGCTTAAAATAGAAATGGATCCATTTCCAGATTCATTTGTCGAGTCTCATAAACATGAATACATGAACACACACACACACAGCAAATCACAACCAGATAAAAGACATGTGTGCTCTTACCCGAGCGTTGTCATAGTAACGATGGTGTACCAAAAGGAGGCTGGGATGCTGGTGAATTTGCTGGAGGTTGAACCTTTCTCTGCGTAGAACATGACAGTGGCAAAGATAATTATGGCCATGGTGAGGGAGAAGAGCAGGAACCCCAGCTCCGAGGCACAGCTCTTCAGCGTGTAGCCCAGGATGCGCAGGCCCTGCGAGTGACGGGAGAACTTAAAGATACGGAACACACGGAAAACCCGCAGCGTCACGAAAGCCCCGCTCACGTCCTCATTGTCAGTCATCACCAGCCCGATGTAATAGGGTAGGATGGCCACCACATCAATGATGCTCATGACAGATCTCATGAAGCGGTAGCGATTGGGCGCAGCGAACAGGCGCATCAGGTACTCCACCGTGAAGATCATCACGCAGGCAGTGTCCATGCAGAAAAAGGCCACAGTGTAGCGCTCGCCACATGGCACTTCTTTCATGTTGGGCACTGAGCCACAGGGCACTGTCTCTACCACGTTGGTGATGACAGAAACAGCAATGAAGAAACCAGTGACATAGTAGAAGACCAGAGCCATCGTGGAAGTGTGAGGGTTCTCAAACGCACGCCACATGGTTTCCCTGAATGTCATGTTGGGCAACTTGGCATCTTTGTTGTCCTCCTGGTCGTCCATGAGGCGTTCTGCATTCTCTCTCTTCCTGTCCTTGTACTCTTCATAGCAGCAGTCCCCGATGATCTCTGGGACAATGCCAAAGAAAGCTAGCTCCTCATCATAAGAGGAGATGCATTCATATCGTGGATAGTGGAGCTTGCCAGTGCGGTAGAAGTTAAGCACACTGCGGAACACATCAGGGTCACGGTCAAAGAAGTACTCTTTGGTGTCCTCGTTGTAGAAGAACTCCTTCTCCGAGCTGCCGAGCAGTGTGTCCGGATAGCGGTCCAAGGTGTTCCTCCAGGTCTGGAAGCGCCGTCCACTGACATTAAGGACTATGAGCTCGTCCTGCCTCTTGTTCTTTTCAGTGGGGGCGACCGGCATGGGCAAGTTGGCCACAGGCATCCAGCCGATCGCCGCTGCCCGAGCAAACGGAAGCCATGCCGCTACTCCCGCTGCCATGATGGTTTCGGCTCGGGGCGCAGGGGGAAACAGGTCAAACACCTTCACAACCAGCTTGACTTCAGCGTCTTCACCATCTGTGATAAAAACATGGAAGAACTCGATGAGGGTGGGAATCACTTACTTAAACAATAATGTTTCAACTTTCATGAGGGGGGAGGGGTGATTTTGATATTTTGATATTAAAGTAACAGATATATCACAATATAAACAAAATCACAAGCTAATTAGGAAAACAAACTACACATACAACATTTTAATCATTTATTTTAATATGAAATTAGTTATTTAAGGAGTGACAGAAATGAAGTTCATCATTAACTAGATGAGAGCAACATTCTTAGACACAGTTTTGATTAGCACAGTGGGTTTCAGTGCAGAGACAGATTGCACCTTCAATAAGAATCATCTGCCTTCACTTCAAGGTTATCTTTCTCTTCTCCTTCCTGTGGAGCTGCAATAAGAGAGAACCTCCTCAGGTTATAATTAACTGCATCTTACAGATAAAAGAATGCAACAGGAAAAGCAAATTAAATTACTAAATTGGCATAATTTTTTCTACGTATCTCTAAAACTTTGACTTTGTTGAAGGTCCTTTTCGGGGTAGATCAAAAAACCTGTTGAGTTCCAGCTCAAAGAAGTAGAGAGAGCAGAAGATGCAGCTTAAATTTTAAGATCAAACAAACTATTTAATAAACATTAAATGAAACCACATTAATTTGACACCCGGAATGTTAATAATTGTAAACTGCGCTTCTGAATCTGCCGGTGCAATGAGTCAAAGAGACACAGAGAAGATGGAGAGTAATATCTTCTTGTTTCCGGATGAATGTTGACCGCTCTCGGTCAGTCGGGCTTCAAACTCACCGATTCAAAATTCTCCATCCAAAGAAACACGACCGCCTCTCCGAACTGTTAAGTTTCAACCAGCTACGTTTTTTTTTTTTTTTTAATGACTGAAAACGTGTCTGGAAAAAAAAAAAAGACGGTAGAGAAGTTATTCAGCTAAAAGAAGGACATTTCTACTTAGAAGAGAAGGAAGGCGGAAAAGTAGCGTTGAGCAACGTACCACAGTCGTTTTCTATCAGTTTCCATGATGCGGGAGGAAAAACGATGAGCGGAGTCCGCCGTGAGGACCGCGTTACCTTGGCTTTTCGGGATGAGTGGTAGGAAGAGATGGAGGAGGAGGAGGAGGAGCGCCCTTCCTCTCTCTCTCCTCCCACCTCTCTCTCCTTCTCTGCGCAGGGTAGGTTTGTGAACCTAACTACAGTTGGTTCAGGAAATATATTAGAAATTGTTTTTGTTTTGTTTTTTTGTCATAATCCTTTGGATATTTTTAGCTTTTCTGTTTTAATCTTTATTGTTTTCAGATATCAGTTCATTTCCTGTCTTAGTTCCGTTATTCTTCTCATCTTCTCATGATTGTTTACTGGCTTGTTTAGTTAAGGTTCCCATATGGCCTAGTCGGCATACTGTGGAATATTTTAATGTAGCAGTGGCATTGAAACTGATTAAAGGTGATGAGAAGATGGGTGGAACCAAATATAGAGCATTGTTGGATAAAACTCAGTTAGAGACTGTAAAAGACTTGAGGCATTGGAGGAGGTTAACTTTCCAGAATAGCTTGGATGAAATCATGTTTGTTTTAGAAGGGCTCAGTCAATGTGCAGATCTAATTCCAATTGGAAAGCTTTGGCATTGCTTATGAATGGCTGTTTGTAGAATTCCAACAAAATATGGGAAAATATTCTATTGTGGAAAGCTAGTAAACACATTATCTAAAAAGTCTTACGGTTTTTAGTGCAAATTAATGTTTTCTACAAATTATTGACTAACAGTGATGTATACATATCCCATATATGCATTACTTGGCATTGATACGCCACATAAATTTCCAATAAAAAAACATTCAATTTGTGTCCATAATGAAAATAAAAGTCAAACTGTTGCATACAAAATGATAAATTAATGTGATGATGTCAGCCTCTTATTGACGTACACAGCACTTTGGTTGCTCTGTTTTTTAAACCACTTTATAAAGAAATAAATGAATGAATGTGCAAATCACTGTTAACAAAGGTGAATTATGTACATACATATACAGTACCTTGGTGGACAACAGTGCTAGGATTCTGTCCTGTAACTGGTGGGTTGCTGGTTCAAACCCCTGTTATATCTGTCTAAGTCATTGTGTCCTTAAGCAAGACACATGTGTAAGGACACAAGTCCTGCATAGAAATCATTTCTATGACCTTGCCTCCTGGCAGTGGTCAGAGGGTCCAGTGGCACCAATGGATGGCAGCCTCACTTCTGTCAGATTGTCCCAGTGATTTGCACAATGTAGTAGGCAACATCAATGTGTGAATGGGGCAATGACTGAGTGCAACTTAAAGCTCTTTGGGTTCCTCTGGACTAGATAACGTGCTATACAAGTACAGGCCTTTAGCCAGTTACCTTAATTCATATTCAGATGCAGTTGATATTAATGTCTGCATTCCCACATTAATTGGAGCTTTGCAAAGCAATATGCAGTCCTAATTGAGTCAACAGGGAACCTATCGGGATATCAGTAGCGAACAGCTTACATACAGATTGCAGCTAAATCATTTTGGTCACAGAAAATCATGTAGTGCATATGAAAAATCAGTACTTCTGTCCAAACTATATTTTTCACCATAAAATCACTATGAGATGGTTTATAGACCCTTGTTTGAAAATGACAAATTGCAAGTCATTGTTACTTAGACACTCAACAACACACATTCCTTTGCCCACACAAACTCAGACACTCTTGTTTATGCTTCTGTGGTCCTCTATAGCTATCCTCAGAGGCAGCTTTTTCTTCTTTTCTTTCGACCCAATCTAGTCCCTGACCGTAAACTGCCCTTTTAGAAAAATAGAAAATGGACAAAATTACTCTTCCTTGTGAAAAATATATTAACTCATTAAACTCAAACTAGATGTCACAAGAGGAGTTGAAAATGCACAAACACAATGATCACTCCTCAAACACATCAGGTCACATACAGGACAGACATTGGCCTTTGCAAAGAAACTGTAAGAGGTTCCAATAGCTTAAATGTCACAGAATAACAAGGTGGGCTGTATTTTACGGTCAACTGCCCCCTGTAATTATCTGTAGACTCTAAGGGGACATTAAAATCGTAACTCCTTTGTGGATTTTTAGCTACAAGAAACAGGTGTGTTCAGTGGAAAATACAAAAGGGTCTTAGAAAAGGTCTGAGAAACAGAGTTTTCTATGATACAGTTGATAGCACTATCACTTTACAATAAGCAACATTCCTGTATGAATGTCAGATAGGAGGTCTTTCTTTGAGCAGTTAATATGTTTATTTTTATTTTTCTATATTTGGGTTCCCTTCACAGTTTTAAAAAAAAACAAGTGGAGAGGTGATTTTAAACTGACCATAGGTGTGAGTGTGAATTCTCATGACTTCTGTAGAAGTTGAGTGAAGTCCTACATTGTAAAGGAGACACATTATTTCAGCTTAAGGAAGTTATTTAATGTACAGCTGACCCTTCGTTCTTTTCCACATTTAAAAGTTCATAGCGTAAACTGCATGCCGACATTGCATTGTTAATGCTACATTTGATCCATTTAGCAATCCTTGCAAACAGTTTACATCACAGACCTTTTTTGCTTCTACTTGCCATCATCTGCCCTTTTTGTTAAGCTTTACATGTCTCTATAAGCTTTAAAGGTATAGAGACAGCTCCAATGTATTGCCAAAAGTATTCAGTCACTAACTAAAGCCATTTTAGGGGGGCGTTCCAAAAATATCAATAGCTACTGTTGTATAAAATCATGTATCCAGACTGCCTCTACAATCACAAGTTGCCAAGAGAACACGGCTTGCCAGGGGATTAAAGTGCAGGTGTGTTTTTCCAAGTGTTGAGCCTAGAATTAATGTAAAAAGGGTTATTAGTGCATCAGCATACCAAGACACGTGGAATAATTTGATACTTAAAACTCTATTGCAACAGGGGATGGTCCTCTTGCTGCTACAATGCAACAGCAAGTGAACCATCTTGCAAGATGGAACACATTTTGGATGAATTAGTTAATACTGGAAGCGAGGCAATCTTGTCCAACATCAGAGTCTGGCCACACAAATGCAGTTCTAGAAGAGTGGTAAATCATTTCTATGAATACATTCCTAAACCTCAAGGAAAGCCTTCTCATGAAAACCAAAGTTATTAGAACTTTAACGGTAGTTCTGACATCATGTAAAACCTGATGGATTAAAAACTGGATGCCACTCACTCACATTCATACGATATGTGTAAAGACAGCGAGAAAATATCTTTGGCAAGATAGTGTGTGTCTGCAGACTGAGAGTTAACCTGCCACAGCTTGGCTGGTTAACACTCATGTTTATACCATTGGAATCCTTCCAGGTTCCAATGTAATGTCTTGGTATTACGCTAGGAAAAAAGTAAAATGCATTAGTTTGACCTGAATGTGTATTTCATGACCAACATGTAAAGTGAGTGTGAGGCAGTGCTAAAAGAATAATTCATATTTTTATTTTAATGTACCCCTTAAACCTGGAAATAAATGTATTAAGATTATTTCATATTAGGATTTTATGAAAAGTCTCCTGATATTTCTGAGACTGATCCAAGTTCAAACCCTTATGAAACTGTTTCCATGCTGGGAATAACTGAAGAATGATTCAGTCTAAAGTGAACATTGGCCAACTGCTATTGCTAGACCAATTTCCATCTTATTGGTCCAAGAGATAATTTTAATTTGTAAATTTATTTTTGATTCAACCAAAGAATCTCAGAGTTTATCCTCAGTGGGGGATGAGCCTCCTTAACCAACAAAGTTTTGATAATCCCATCAACTCCTACTGTGCAGTGCTTTGACTTTCAAAAAGCAACTTGTCATACATTTCTTTCAAAGAACCAGAAACATAAAGTAGAATGTAAGACTCAGGTGTTTCAAATTTTTATTAGTTTTTTTAGTAATAAACACACACACCCTGACACAGATATATAAAACACACATTCAGAGTTTTTGGTATAACACACACCTCTCAGGCTTTATCCTAAAGGTTTTGTTTTGACATTTCCCTCATTTTAGATAAATGCTTTTTGCTGACTTCTTGAGATCAATTATTCATGAATAGCCTTTTACCGTTTACCTTATCTCCATTAGATGTCTAAAATCTTCTTTTGGGGATTAACTCAGTGACTGTGATAGAGTTTATCTATGGTTTGCCAAATACTGATTTGACAGCCCTTCTGTCTAATGTTAAGCAAGGCAGGTAATAACAACAGGGGAAGTTGAAGATGATCTCTTGGTCCCTCTCCAGCACACAAAGGGACCAAGACAATAGGTCATGCACTTATTCCGTACCTTTAAAATTTCATAATTTTGTTTACTTATACCGGGAATCAGGTTAGAAACAAGTTTTGTGCAAAAGAAGGCTGTTTCTCAGTCAGCATATTATCATGTATGTCTTAGGTCAGCTGCAGTAAGTACAACAGGGTGACTTTATTTTAATTTCCAAAAAATAGGACGCTTGGCCCAGTCCAGAAATAATTCAATAAAACATTCAACATTGGTATGGGTCATTTTTAAGCATATGGGTTAGAAATTAACCAATCATACAAACTAGACTGGATTAATAAAAGTGTATATAGAAAACTGACCTGTAATAATAAAAGCTCATTCTTTAAGTCGATCCTTATGTTTGAAAATTACACAAAAGTTTGAAATTATTTTCAATGTAATAACAAAAACAAAAAGCAGGAGTCTCATAAAAATACTTCAGTCTTCAATTTTAGTATTCAATTCAGTCAGCTGAATAAGTAAACTCTCACTTTGTACATAATTTTAATAATTTTTGTGACCATCTACGGGACCTTTGACACCTGTGCACAGCACACCCCACCACCCATTTGTTGCAAACGGGATGGTATGAAGAATGTTTATTTTCCGACTTGTCCATAAGTATATTGTAAACATCAGCTGCAGTGCAGCCTGCACTGTATGCACTATCTGTTCCGTCTATGAACGGATAAAAACCAGTCAGTTGGCCCCAGGTTGGGACAGGGAAGATGTCACATGAATGAAAGGGTGTCATATTCCGTGAATAACCACCAAGCATACTTGATTTCCATCAAATTAAGAATGCCTATTGGTATCCTGACAAACTCGGACATTCAAAGAAAACCCCCCAGATGCCATACACAGAACTTGAAAAGTGGACAAGTCCAGGGAAAAGAGCATGTCTGGTCACCGTAAAGTACAATGACTAAATTGTACTAAATCAGGTTGAAAGATACTGAGAGTTGACAGATATTTCAGAATACAGCATTTACTTCACTTGAGTCATTGTACATGTGAGATTGTTTCTGCTAAAATAGTTTTTAGTTGTTTAAATTCAGTCACATTGGAAGGTTCTCAATCACCAATTTCAATCCTCAACTAGACAATAGTAGTTTGGCAAGCCCCATGGTCACCTTGAGGTTCAAACCTCTTTATCTATGGTGAAAAAGCACATACATCAAATGAATTGGATGGGGTAACCTGCAACGAATAAATATACAGAGATTTCGCCCTAGGGTAAATGAACAAAATTATATCATAACAATGCAGATGAAAGCCCATCCATGTTCCCATATTCTCCTTATTTTCCAGCCTATATTGATGCAGAGTGAGGAACACACTGTCAATGGAGACACACCCAACTTGGCTAGAACTGAACCAGCATTTACCCACTAGAGTAAGACGTGAAAATGGACAAAGGACTTTCCCTGAACACAACTTTATGACTAAATCTGGATAATGTACTCAAAACCAGAAACAATGTATTTTAGATTACTTTACACACTGAAGCATAAATTTAAAATTTTAGTTAGGTAGCATTTTAAGAGGATAACATTCTCATACCAAAATTAAACATCTCAGCAGAACAGAAGGTGATACGACATCCTTTCTTTCTTCGGAAGAAGTAGACAGGAAAGAAAAATAACTGGAGTTACTGTCGTTTCAAACACTTCTGAGATTTCAGCAGAAACATACACTTTGCACCAGCTTCATGCCACAGTCACCCCAACACCTTTGCTGTACATTGAACAGACACAGTTTTCCCTTAATCTTTCACAGTCAGAGTTGAACAGAGAGCAAGAGAGACACAGCCTGTGTCTACAGAGTGTAGGTTTCAGTGCAGGACATGAACAGGCACATTCATACCACAGCTTTTACTTTACAAGGTTAGGAATGAGGCCACAGGATTTCCTTTTCTCTGGCAGAACTTTAGTATCTTCCAGTGAATGCCACAATCTAATCTTTCCATGCAGATGGACAATAATATTCCTTTCATGTCATCATCAAAAGGATTAATGTTGAAACAGATCAGTGTAAATCTAGACTATGCTTTTTACATTTAGATTAAAATTTAAGGACTGTGTAAGTGGTTCAATCTTTACTTATCCCACATGTATAGAGTTGAAACCAATCATACATTCACCCAAAAAAAAGACATATATTTTTTCCTCACTGTCTGAAGCTAAATTGGACAAAACTTATCTTATTATGGGCTAGTTAGAATCACTAAAATTATTTGCTAAATGACAACAAACATTCTTTTTTCAATTTTCTTCAAATTCAGAAGTCTACATGCATTTGGTCAGCATTTTGCATAGGACACAATCAAACCTTTATACAATGATTTAATTGTCTATTTAAGTTTCTGATTTAACTTGCCATGTGCATGCACACAATATAATTATTTTCTCTCTAGATTTTGGTTGGCCACCTTAATCTTCACTTTCAGTTCCTCCTGTATTTGTGGCAGATCTTAAAGATTTCAAGGAAGGATTAATTAGGTGTATTCAGTCATCTTCTCTGTACCAATGTTCCTTGTACGTATGCAAGACCCATCAAGCTACATAATCAAGGATCACACAAATCATTTTGCAGATGTTTGACTAATGGAAATCCATCAAAATAAGACAGAAAAGAGGGATTCAGGTCACTGATTGTGTATGTGACACCTTACTGAGCGAAAGAATAAAAAAACACTGCAAGCTACTTTTTGCATAATCAAATTAATCTCTCTTCAAGGATGCCATCTTCCCTTTTCATTGGTGTGAAGAGTGTGGGAACTTTCTTGAATGATGACTGCTTAAGTAGTTGGGACTGCAGTGCATCTTAATGCCTGCTGATGATGAGAAGTAATCACTGAAGGTTAATAAGGTTGTACAGCACTAATCAGGTTTGTTGTTGCTTCCTTGGCTTTTATTAATAAAGAGAGTGAAGAAAGATGGATGGAACTCAAGTTCTACAATAAAGTGCAAGAGAACAACACATAAAAGTTTGCTATTTTCAGGGGCATTGCAGATGTGCTTAGCAGCTGTTTTATATGCGCTAAAATCCAGGAAGGAAAAGATTTTACTTTTACAAAAAGTCACTGTCTGAGCCAGAGTTTAATTGTATTATATTAAGTCCCTTCACAGCCTGTAAGATTTGAAGCGAGGATCTTGTCAATAATGCATTATACACATTGTATTGTCTAGTTCCTCTCATTGCCAATACAGAATCCTCTCAGATTCTGACTAAGATAACTTTATTTTATTGGTCGATGAAACAATGAAATATATTTTATCGCTGATTCTTGTTTTGGATATGACATTTTCATTTTGTTTAACAGATTGTACAAAGACATTAAAAGCTTTTGTATACTTTTTGTGTTTTCTATGGCCCCAATTATTGAGCAGTTACATTTTAAGCTATTCCGCTCTTTCAATGATGACAGAAAAGGGCTTGAATAACACAAGAAGCAATGCAGAAGTCATTTTGTTAACAATACTGCGCTTATATACTTTTAGAACGAGTAATTGGAACAAACATACACAGAGTCACCATTTGGCTCACACAAAAAGCATTCTCTGATTTATGTTGGATATAGGTTTATAGTCACTGACCAGTTCTAGCTGTGCAAGGAGTGACTTTGGCAAGATCTGCTGTAACTCAGTCAGAGCTGGCTGTTGCTTTGTAGTGGAGGAGACATAATAATGACTCCTATGTGTTGCAGCCGACAGAGTAATGGTCTAAGGTGGCGCAGAGGGAAAGGCTTAGCACCTCACACTGTCACTTGTAGAGGAGGAGATAGAGAAGATGCCACATCATACAGAGAAAGGATGGTAACATGAGCCAAAGAGCCAAACACTTGCATTAACTGTGTTTAGCATAAGGCTGTTGTATAATGTGAACATAAGTAACTTTGTGTGAGTTCTGATGTATATGAAGTACGGCATAGCATATTTGCTTAGGTAATGTGGTATGTCATACTTTAGTCATGTGGAAATTGAGTCGAACGAGAACATAAACCAATGTGTTGCATCCAAGGCTTAAGAGTAAATTTCGTGCTGCAACGGAAAAGACACTGTCAGCTTTAAAATCAAAGGGTTTGAAGCTTATTCTCTTCAAGGATGTACTGCAGATGACAGATAGACAGACAGACAGACAGACAGACAGATAAATGGCCCAATTTTCTTTGTGTCTAGCCATCCATTGCCTTGTGTCCTGCCTACTGATTGGCTAAGGGCAGTCTCGTGTATTAACATGACATTGGTTCAGCAGAGGACCATTTCTATTTGTAGACCTTCTTCACACCTGAGGACAAAGGTGTACTTTTTAATATGGTTTCCCTCTCTGTGTTGATAAAAAAAAGATTATGACAGCATCTACTGTCATATTCTTTTATGACAGTAGATGCTGTCATAAAAGCATCTACTGTCAGCATCTACAGTCAGAAATTACTGACTGTTTCAGGTCAGTAATTTCTTGACTTGAAATTACTGTGTTAAACTATTTCATGATTAGGCTGAAACACAAGGATAGCTGTTCAGATTAATAAATGAGTTCATTCTTGTAGTCAAGGGCAGACTTTTACCAATCTCATCAGGGACAACTTATTTAATGACTTTCAATGCTGATTTACATAAGCTACAATATCTTCTTCCTTTTTCCGAAATATCTTCCCAAAGCACATAAACACTTCCCGTTTTTCCTACATCTCATCCCCTATGGTCTGATCAGTGCATGGAGAGCATCCTAATCCCTTTATCCTGCAGGAAATATACTTTATCACATCGTGGCATGTTATCAGTTACACCAGGCTAGGACAAACTTTGCCGACAGGAGCATTAGGGATTTGTGGGGTCTAATTAAGAGAACAGGGTAAACTACCCCTGGCTCATCAAGTGAATGAGCTCAACCCTCTCGCTCTCAGATGGCTTATTTTAATTAAGTGAAATAAAGCACTTTGTAAAAGGAACATGTCAGTCTTGGAATGGAATGTTGCTAATCAATGTGAACATAAATGTTGAGGATATATTTACTTAAAATAAGTTAAGATGAATTAAAATCTTTTTTTTTTTGGTTGGTGTGTTTCTGCAATACTATTTTGATTTTTTAAAAGTCATTCTTCAAAGATGGAGGTCTTCTGAATTTCTGCTTATTTTCAGATTAAAAAGGATATAAGGATATAAGTTGAATGTATATTGCAAGGATTCTTCCACAAATGAGTGCTTCATTAGGTTGGACATGGAATATCATTGTCTTCGTCCTTTTTCTCCTCTTCACAGTCGTCTTTACCTCCTCTACTCCTTGTCATCCTTCTTACTTACTTATTTACTCCTTTCATATTGTTTTTGCAGTACCTCTCTTTACTTGATTTAAACAGTTGTGCTGCAAATTTGACTCTTCACCTTTCTTTTTTTTCTTTTTTTCATTCTGGGGCTTATGTTCTCTCTAACAAAGGCTCACTCCAAGCACAATACTAAGAAAAACATTGCTTGAAAATGTTTATTGATCTGGATCTGAGCCAAAGTAAGAGGATGCCAGAAAGCCAATATGTTTGTAGAAAACAATCGAGTCATAGAGGGGATACACCATTCAATAGTCTTAACCTGATCAATGGAGACAAGACACTGTGACCTGTATAAAAGCAAAACATTTCCAGCTGCAGGTTAGGCTCTGTTGCTGCATACATTTGATCTTTCTATTGAGCTGCATTTATGAGCAGTCAGCTGTGACTACAATGGAGATTCAGGGCTTTCATTTGTTTTTCTGACTGAAGGGGAGCCCAGTCTAACATCTGTTCTATAATAGATTAGATCCATTACTTATTCGAAAACTTTATATAAGCCCATTAACGTTGTATTTGAACAATGAAATGAATATTACAGCTCTAGTTATTTCTGAAATGAGCTGTTGATTAAAAAAAAATGAAGAATTTAAACATCATTGACTTTTTGATAATGTTTTACATCTTGACTATTTATATTTTCAAATGGAAAGTCAAGATAGAAGTTGGAGCTGAAAATCACCCTCAAATTGCTGGTACTGTAATTTGATAATTGAACATCCCAGGTTGAGTACTCAAAGTGGATGAATCCATTTACAATCAGAGGTAACCTCATTCGCATTGAGGCATAGGGTTTGTTTTTCTAGTTCTAGTTTTGGTTCCTGCTGAAAATGCACTTTCAGTGCAAAACTTAAAGAGAGAGAGAGTGAGAAATGAGTTGTGCGTTGGAGAGGCTCTTTTGAGGCCTCATTACCATAAATCAGACATACATCAAAACAATTCAACATTGGGACCAAGCATCCTTGAATTTATGCAGTTTGCTGATTCAGTAAGTCTGCATATTAGATGCATGATTGAGGGACACAAGAGACGAAGCTTTTTACTTGAAATCCTAAAGTTTTATTTAGAAAAAAATATTCTAACACTGCAAAATGGTTTATAGTCACCATGTAGAAAATGACTGACCATATAATAAAATTTCAAGCAACTGCTTGATTTTTCCCATGTTCATACTCCTAACGTTTGATTGAAAACGACAAAAATAGGTGTTTTGGCAGCTTTTCAGCTGTATTCAACAACACATTGATCATTATTTCCTCTCATTTCATTTCTGCCTCTTCAAAAGTCAGATAAGAGCCTTCTTTGTGAAGTGAAGGCTGTTTATTTGAGAGAAAATGTGAAAGATGGCCAACCCACAAACACACGGTGCATCAGAAGCTGTAAAAACACCTTACTTTCAGCAAGCCAGACAGAACCAAAACAAGAATGTGTGATATGTAGTTATTGATCACCACTGTCACACTGAGGCTGGAATGTACAAAACCTTATCTTTCTTTCATTACGCCAATGATTAAGATGTGTCAAACAGCTTCGGATACCAGTTATTTGGATGGAAGCTGTTGACGGTGATGACATCCACTCTGAAACGTGATGTGCCTCAGCTTGTCCTTAGAAAATGAAGATATTTTATACAGACATGCTCCGAATCACTGACACAGACGGTGATCTATTTGTGGTATATGTATTTTGATAACTGAAATGGGCTACAGACCATGAAACAGCTGTGACTTGACCTGCTAGGAAATGTTTGTGTGTGTGCGTGTGCATGTAGACTTGTGTGTCTGTTTTTACATATGTGTGTATGTGTTTGTTTATGTGCTTTTGCCCTGTCACACAGTAATTACAAGACACACCTGATGCTCTTCTCCTTCTAAAAAAAGAACATCTTGTTAGGTTAGTCTGTAAAGAAACTGGCAGTGTAGCCTTTAAATAGACTTCCTAAACCTATTTGCTTCCAATGTGCTGTCATTGTCAAAAAGGCTTGGAAGGAGAATGTGATTATGATCTCTGTCAAAAGTGTTTAGAGCATTCTGGGTAGATTATTAATCAGTTGACTTGCCTTTAAGCAGACATCAGACAAACTTCTTCTCTCCAACATTAAAGGAAAGGCTGAAACAATGCATCAGTGTTCATTGCAGAGGAACACACACACACACACACACACACACACACACACACACACACACACACACACACACACACACACACACACACACACAGATAGCAGTCCCTTTTTGAAAAGCAATGTTCAGAATGAATGCTTGCTCCTGCACAAACAAGTCCTCTATTGTAATAAATGACCACCTCCTGCATGTCAGCATAACTCTGTTTGAATCATGTACACATTTTACATGTTTTACATTTTGTACGACTCATTTTCCCAAGCATTTTTTGCTGCTGGCACAAGAAGACTTTACAGGTAAACATGGAATTCGATCTGCCAAAACAGTCTTCCATTCTGGGACACTCATCAAAATGGCACTGGGGAAACAGGGACTTAATTAGTTCCTCCCAAAGCTTAAAGCCCACGCTGCATATCCTTTGAATTCACATTTCAATAGAAATCAATGTTAGGCACCCCTTGTGAGCAGAATGGGCCATTTACTTTGAAGCAGATTTCACTACAGCTGTCATCGTTTGTCAATTTAAATGGGGAGTAAGATAAAGACAAAAAAAAAAAATCAAGAAAGAAACTTGATACACAAAGAGACAACTTGAAAGTCAGGTAAAACTAGGTGAACATAAGTTTGTACAGTACAATGTGGAGCTCAGAATGATGCATTCTATTTTATGTATATAAACATTTATGTTAAGCTATGTTGAAGAGATGGGGAAAAATGTGTCCTTTGAAAGCACTTCACCTCAATGTGACATCTTCCTGCGCTTCCTCCTATTACTATGCAAGCTTGTACAGTTCTATGTTGTACCTTGTTCCTTGTCCAACTCCATCAGCAGTTATTATTATCACCAGCAAATCCTTATGTACTGTGATAGTATCATCCACTAGGCCTAAAAGTTACCTAATATCTTCAGTCAGATTCTTTGAAAAATGATAACATTTAACTTTCCTTTGGGATCTATAAAGTATTTTTGAATTTGAATTTAGAATTTCTGACTCCCCTTGTGTGTTTAATCTGTTAATAGTTTAGACTTTTCTGCTTCCACTGCTCAAAAAGAGTTACTATCACTGACATTAACAATGACCTATTCACGGAGTGGTTTAATTTTCTAATCACACAGTTCACGAAATTACAGTAATGATACGAGCAAAACATATAATCAAGTCCAGTAGCTATCCATGTACTAGTGTAGTCATAAAACTCTTAGACATTCTCTCTTTTTCTCATTACCTCTTCATCTGTTTTTCCTATGTTTAATTAATGGTTTTCTTTTACGATGCTAGCCATTTCCACCAGTTTTTTTCTCCTTTTCCTTTCCTTTTTCTTCAGTTTGATCTGGTTTCAAAACCCCATGTGAATTCCTCCCCCATTTCCACTTTCATCTGTCACCTTCCCTCTCCTGCATGGTCTCAACCTCTCTTCATCTGTGGTGCCTCTGCCTTCATTCACCTTAAGCTGCACTTAATGATGAATGAGACATCCTTTCCTTGCGCACAAAGCTGCATAGCTCTGTGGGGTAATGTTCTGCTCCTCACTGGATGTTCAGACCTAATTTCTTATTCATGGGCTGTACTAACACCAGCCTCACTGGTTGCTGTAAATCTGAAGGTCCATCACTCTAATTACTCTGTTTTCAAATGTTTTCATAATCTGTTATTTTTCTTCACAGTAATTCATCTTACACTTCTGCTTAGTTTTAAAGCAGCTTAGGCAGTGGCGGTTTCTATGGGTGGCATAGGCAACCGCCCAGGGCGGTATATTATGAGGGGTGGAGGGTGGGGACCATTATACTTTCAATAGGGTGATTCTTATGAAGAAGGCCAGTGGCTCAACTAAAACAAAATCTTCAACTGTTTCTAAACCAATCCCTGAACCCACAAAAAAAGAGCTTTTAATTTGTTGTTTGATACCATAACAAACCTTTGGCACAACTGACTGAAAAACTAGAAACGTCCTTCACATTCCTAAGTATAACAACCATTTAAGAAGCTGTACCATTTAAATTTTCTTATTGAAATCTTCTTTATAAAGAAATGCTTAACCTATCAGAGTCTAATATAAATATATATTTCACTGGACCAAACAGTGACCTTCTTATACAGAGGTGGACTGGTGGAGAGGGTAGGGGGGCAGTCATCCCAATGTCTCTGTAAGTGACATTGGGTGACAATTTTATAAAAGCATAAAATTGTTTTTGGTTCCAATTCTTATGCCAGTGCAGTGTTTTTTTTATTCATGCTTGTTGGCAACCAATTGCTTTTTTTTATTTACATTATTTTCTAGAAATATTTTTTTTCAGAAAAACATCCCACACATGAACTTTCCTCTTTTTGAAAAACACATTTATGTACATTAAAACCTTGAGACCTACTTTGAAAATGAGAACAAATTTTCTGAAGTAGAAATTTATCAGCAATACAAGCTGCTGTTTTTCAAACGATCGTGATATTTGTGACTCTAAGATACTTTTGTTTAGCCACACTGAGAGCAAAAATGTTTTCGAATTGGAAAAGTGGCAGACCCCAGGTCTAGAAGGACAACAAAAGATAATTTTCCATGCATAATGACTTTTAAGGGGATTAGATTAAGGAAATGAGACTGAATGAGAAAGGAGACTGCAGGAAAGTCAGAGTTCTTTTTTAAACCTAATGGTCAATCTGTTTACCTTCTTGAGAATATTGAACATTAGTCACGAATAAGGACGACAAATTTTATTGCAATAATGCCATGAGAAATCTCTGGCCACTATTATCGGATAAGGGGTCATCCAGGTATCTGCCTGCATGAACTGGCCACGAACAAAAGAAATTGCTCCTGCTTTAAAACCTGGAGTACAGCAAATTGTCTGTGCAAAAGACAAAACTTGAATAATTAGTTTAAAAAAAATCAGCAATAAAATGCAATAAATTGCAGTTTCTGGGCTGTTAATCATCATCTCTTAAGTAAATTGTACATAAGAGGTCAGGGAACTTGGAGAGAGTTTCTGGTGTTCTGCTGAATCAGACGGCAAAACCCTTTAGCAATGGACAAAAAAAAAAAACTACCTGGGAGAGAAAGAGAAATTCAAATATATTTTTTTTATTTTCTGTGAGTCTATGTCTAATGTGTCTGTATTTTATTTTGTTTGTTTTGGTTATTTGAGTTTTTTCTTTTTTTCTTCATCGCCCTGCCAGAACAAATCCCTTTAGGGGTGGAAATTAAATAAGTTTTGAGCTACAGTGCTTCTTTAGTGAAAGTCCCGCATTGCAGCTGCTGTAGATTCACAAAAGCTTAAAAGAAAATATGTGCCAGCCTAAACTCTTCCAGCAATTTACTTTCTTTCATCACAATTTTTTGTCATTCCAGTAGGTCCTTTCCTTTTCCTGATAGACACTTTTACTATTAACAACATAGTTTTGCGTTGAGTGTAACTTCAAATCTATGGTCTTGTGAATTTTGGGAGGGGCTTTGTGTTGGGTCTTTGCATGCATTGCTTTTGTCAGTATAGTGTTTAGTTGTAAAATCCGACATACTCATGCCGTATTCATGTGTGTTGCTACAGGTCAAAAACAAATGTCTGCATCTTTGCCTTGAAAAGTGCCTTGAGATAAAATCTGTAAAAATAAGATGACATCTGAATGTGTCTGTTGGGATTTTGGGACGTTTTGGGTTTTTCAGGGTTGTAGTTTGATTAATTTGTTGTTTGTTCTTTTTTGTTATTCTTATTTTGATTAGATTAGCCAATGTAGGCACAATCTGATTCCTGAAATGGGATGCAGAATGATCCCAGGTCGGGATTTGAACCCAGGACCTTCTTGCTTCAAGGCAGTGGTACCAGATTATCTTTAACATTACAATTAAGATCCACTCACCATGGCTAGTTATTCTTTTTAAGTTTTTGATCTTTCAGCATAATGTTTCTGCAAAATGTTAATGCCAAAAAAACAAAAACGTTTTTTTTTTTTCATTTCTGTTTCTAGTTTATAGAATGAGCTTACAAAATGTTTTTCAGCTAAATATTAGGTTGAACACTGAGTCCAAAAAAAGATGGTGAAACTTTCCAGCAAAAAGTGTACCTGTAGTGCCGTCGGATTTATGCATTCTTTTTTATTGTGGTGTTCAGTGCTCTCACAAGCCTTCAAAATAAATAAAAGCAAGCATTTTTGTCGATACTCTGACTCCTAGTCCCTTCAAGGGAACACATAACTAATCTAACGAAAGCTTAACTGTGCCTTGTACCCTCCTATTTCAAAATATAGGGTGGGACAGAGTTATGAAGCATTTGAAAAGGCCTTTGAACTTTTCTTTTAATATACTTCTATTGTTATCTTCAGCATCATCTATTTATTTTTTTTTGCTCATTCCCTTAGGGTTCTTTTTATAATGGGTTTATATGACAGGTTGTGGCTATATCATTTGAAACCTGTCACACAGTCAGCGCTCAATGGCTGCATAATGAATGAGTCTCAGGGAATAACTGTGCAGATTATTTCTCTTGCAGAATAATGTTTCTTCTCTCTGCTAGAGGATTAAGTATGTATCTCTGTCATGCAGGAAAAAAGTTGTAAAAAGTCTCTGCTTTAACTATATTTACATCTACAATGCCACACAGCCAGACCCCCGTTTACCAGTTGCTTGACCCATGGATCATTCCCCCATATTTTATTCATGTCTGCTGTCGCATGAATCTTTTATCAAGGTGTATACCTTGGCTGTGCTTTTTTTTCTTTTCAAACATCCATCCTTCACCGAACTGCCTATGTAAAAAATGCAAGGATGGCTGCTTACTGCAAGCTGTTGCGGTAGATGTGTTCTTAGCTTTTCAACTCGTTGTCTTTTAGTATAAAATTAATTGCCAAGTCATTGTGTTTATTCCCCTCTGGGACAGTAAAATCTGATTAGATATACAATCTAAATGGCGACCAAAATGAATTATGCATGACTTAAAGCAGAAACCCCTTTGATGCCCCGTGGCACTGTTCTGTTTTATACGAAGTGAACACTGATTGATGAAGAAAATATCAAACATTTACATTTGCCTGTGCAAATGTAAATGTCTACATTTTCTTTGATATTCAAGTAAAAAGAGTACAGTAAATTAAATCAATAAGTGAATGCAAAATTTAAAACAAGACTGGAGCAGCTCATCTTTATCAGTCATAATTTTGCATAAGTCCTATAAAAAGTAAATAAATTAAGTAATTATGGTTTATTTTTTAGTAATGAACATAACTTATTTACTACCTTGTTGAAAGTTTATGTAGGATATGTTACTCCACTGACCTTTCTCTTGAATCAAAGCTAAAACACTAATTCAGCTCCTTGAAGTATTTTACATTTCTCAAGTTACAAAAACAGTATTTTTGCGAACTATGAGTAATAGACCGACACAAAATAGTGCATGCATTGTCAGAGAGAGGACATTTTAATCTAAAACTATTCATTTGTAACTAACTGTATGATTAGTGTCATTGTCCTACTGCAAGGTCAATTTCCACAGCAGCCTTTAAAAGGTTTTCTTCCAAGATTACCACCTATTTAAATCCATCCACCTTCCCATCAACTGAACTCTGACTAGCCTCCGTGAAGCTGCTCAAGAAAAGTATCCCCACAGCATGATGTTGCTAATAAGTTCCACGGTGTAGATGTTGTGTTCAGAGTAATGTGCAGTAGAGTTTTATCATTAATGCAAGGATGGAAAGTTCCAGCCTGTTCCATGTCCTTTGATGTAAAGCTGAAAGACACGTTTTCCATTTGACTGGACCTCATGCACAGGTGTCGGTTTCAATGACCCATACAGCACATTGTGTCAATGTAGACAATGCATCCCTGGAGATTTCGCTATTATCATTGTGCACCTCCTGGGTTTAAAGTAGACACTGTTCACCGTTTGGACTTTTGGCTCTCCATGTTTCCTCTGAGACATTCTTGGTGAGACGCAAGGTTTACCTGGCAGAACAGAGCTTTTGGTTGCAAATCAAACTCCTAAAAAGTTGTGTGAAGGTCTAGATGAGAGAAAACTAATCTTGGCTCAGAATGGCACAGACAAAGGCACTTTAAGTAAAAGACAGAATGACTCTGTGCTTTATTGCAACAGATAAAGCACTGTGAACTGTATATAGGCACACTATTCTACTGG
Source organism: Alfaro cultratus (assembly GCA_903066825.1). Lineage (NCBI taxonomy): Eukaryota > Metazoa > Chordata > Actinopteri > Cyprinodontiformes > Poeciliidae > Alfaro > Alfaro cultratus. Next base: position 41,937 of record CAEFZX010006921.1, read on the forward strand.
AGGGGAATTTAGGGAAGATTAAGGGCTTAAAAGTTCTCTGTTTCCCCATCAGCTTGTCTGTTAAAATTAGGTCCATTTTATTTCAAGGATTATACTGATATGACACTTGGGTCAGACTGGAGAATTCAAATGTAAAAAATGCTAATTGCTGCTCTGGGTTTTTCTTACCTAGAATCCCAGGTGAATTTTACCCACATCATTTATTCACAGATTGCCCTGTTTCCTTTTGTCCTGGAGGATGTGGCTGCTTCTCATGTTACTATGTCAGTAGAGGACATGGGAAGATGAGAAGCAGTCACATCCAGCTTGTCCGATTTCAGTGACTTCATCTGATGACTGTTTTAAAAAATATATATCTAGCACAGGACACATTTATTAATCTTAATTATCCTTTGGTAACCCATAATTTTTGTTTGACACTGAACTTTGTGGCATGCAAATTTTGAGTTTGACAATTGTACAGCTTGCAGAAAAGCTTCTCAGAAATGAAGATTAGTCTGTTGACTTTCAATAAGCTCAGAAAGCAAAGCAACTATTTCACAGTTATGCTTTTTTACAAAGTCCCTTTTCAACACTTGCTAAGTTGTGGATTTAAGTCTTTGTGGCTGTGGCCAGATGACATTCAAGTTCTATTTTAAATTATTGATCTATGCTCCATCATTAAGACAAACCAATGATAATGACAGGAAGCTTTGTTATTTATGCATGGAACATTTTAATTATTCATTGAAAACTTTACTTTATCCAAGGTATTCCTCTAATGTGTTCAAGGACTTCCCTGATATTACATAACGTCAGAGTTTTCTTGGTATTCAATGTTTTGTTAGCCTGAAATCAATGCTTGAATTTACATTGACGACAATATAGTCAGATATATTTACTATATCTGACTATATTTGCAAATGTTGTTCTTGCAAATCGGCCGGTATCTGCAATCAGTACATAGGCTTAGTGTTTATTATTGGCAGAGAAAAGCAGCATGAAAAAAATATGAAATTATATACATTGGATAGCACAATTATTTATTAAAGAACAGTATTTTGTGGTCATTGATAAAGTAAAATACCTGCCAAAAACAATTTCAGTAAACTGTATCCTCCATTTCTGAGAAGATTTTCAACAAGCTTAATTTTGTCAGACTTAAAATTGTTGTGCTTCCTTTGCACCAGATTGTAGTGGACAATGTTCAACTGGGGATTCAGAAAGAAAAGTTGCATATGATTGGCATAAATATTGTTAAGATGTTATTATATTGCTTGATCTAAGACAGAGGTAAGAGTTAGATGTTCAAAACAATTGAGCCACATCTTTATTTTTCAGATTTAAAAATACCAAATAACATAAAGTAACTCAGGTCTGCCAAATAAGATCTGTACTAGTTTAAAACAATACCAGAAATTCCTACTCATTTGTCTAATAGTGTTTTTTCCTAAAATCCATAGCTAAAAAAGGAGTATGTTTGGCAAAGTGACTTAATTTGAGAAGCATCTTATATAAAGACTATATTTATGTATGGTGCTTCATAAATATTACTTCAGTGAGTAATGCAATATTGCATACATTCTAGCAAGACCTTTAAAGGCCCTCAGACACTTATGACCTTTAGGAATACAGTGCATGGCTTCAGGTTGTGAAGAGCACAGTGTTCTTACGTCACATTTCATGGCATAATGGACCCCCACCTTGATGGTTTTCCCTCAGTGACGATGTTTGGGGACAACACACATGCAGCACAACCTGGACTTCAACAAAACATCAGGTGTAAAATCATCTCAGAATCAGACTTAAGAGCAAGATCTTCACAATTTGAGAATTTTATTGACATGCAAGAACAATACAATTCAAAACATGTTCTTATCTGTGCTTTGATGATAGCAGTTTACAGTGATGACTTCTACAAAGAGATCTTTATATCAGACAGTGAACAGGGCGTTCCATGGTGCTGATGAGGTGAAGCAGCATGATTCATACTTTGCCTAGGCTTTTTGCAAAGCCTCACTCTACATCATATTTGATTAGATATTCAGAAAGCTTCTTGGATATAACTGGATTAAGCCCCATCACTTATCTGCTTCACTACAGCATTCCATAAATAATCCCAAGATTATAATCATGCTCTGTAATTATACATTGACAGTGTTTTGTGTGGTCTTTGCTCATAATCATTCAGTAACCCATAAGAATATACACCATAATGTCCAAATGTCAACTTATCTCAGCTTCGTGCTACTAAAAACACATTTCATAGTAGATACAATAACAAGACAGCTACATATTGTAGCCATGTGACCAATAAATTACATAAAGTCATTAGAATAATTTGTTTAAATTAATTAATCTCATATTCCCTGTGTACTCATGTAGGAAATAATTAAGTATGTGGGTGGGGGTAACTGTCATTTTTCAAGTGTGTCAAGAGATCTATTTAGACAAAATGGCAATTAGTGACAAGTCAGAGCAAAACAGCTCAAACAGCAAAAGGTTTAGCTCAGCTCTGACACTAATAATGGTTTTAATGATGTAATTCTATGTTCTTATTTGATAGTTTCTTGCCATGAGCTTTAAAGTTTCTAGCTCTGTATTAAAACACAAGGTTCATCCTTTCTTTTTTCATATTTTTAATGGAATATTATTTTGGGGCATACAGTAATAATTCAGTATGAATAAAGTGTAAAGTAATTGAAATCAGGACAAATGTAAGCTAAAGTCATTATTTAAGAAGTTAATGAGTGTAGTTCAGATGAAATTACTCAAAAACAATTGCAATGCATGTCATTGAATGTTGAATGTAGCATACTGACATTTGCCATTCAGTAGATGTAATCAATCACAGAAGTCACAAAGAAGTTCAACCAAAGCCAGAGAGGTGCTGCTTTACAGAGGCTCAGCTGACAACAAAGGAATGACCATTATAACTGGAAGGAAGCAGAGGGCTTGGGAGACAGTTGAAGGGGCTAAAGCTAGGCTGATGCATGACCTTTGGGTTGCCATGGTTGTAGTTGGATGAACCAGACTTAGTAGCTTCACAATATCATGCTATGCCTGAATGTGGGGGAGGAGAAGCATCAAGTGGTCCAGGCATCAAATTGTGGGTTAGCTGAATCACCATCATGTCCACTATGTCTGGGTGAAGGCTCTCTACAGCATATCCTAAACTGCTGCCCTAAAGCCCTTGGAAAGGAGAGATGTACATGGCATTATGACCAAGTGCTCAAGACAGTATTGCCATTTGTACCAGAATTCAGTTGTGGAAACGTCTGTCCTAAGGTTGATGTGTACCTGGAATACACCCCAGGTGGAACACAAAGTGTTGATGGGGCTACTAGCCATGGTCCATGACTAGCAGTTGAGAGTGGATGAAGCAGAGGACTAATCGTCCTTGGTTGGGTTGCCCAGGTGACGGTGTTTGATGATTTAAGACCAGAAATACCCGATAACCCTAGGTTCATCGCTGTTCAAGCTCCACTATTTAGATGTCTAATGGATCTGGGATCTAAAAAGATCTTTTACAAAACACATTTCCACTCTACCATTGACAAATTATGTAGTATATCTGTGACTATATGTTTTGTTTTCTGAGGCATCTTCATACAAAAAAACAACTCGTAAACATTACAATTGAGGAAGTGGTGCATGAAGGGAAGCGCTGAAAATAGTCCTCTGAGTTTCTTGATGCGAGCATGAGCATGCTCCAAGTCAGAATGCAGAAAGCAGTGCCGATGGTCCTCTGAGACTTTAAGATCAGGAGAGATAGAAATATTGCTGTTACTGCCTTCAGCTGGAAAACACAGATCTGTGTTGTGCAGCATGAAACAACACAAGTTCTTCCACGTCACTGAGCATAATATTCTATTTATACAGATGGTTAAAAAAGAATCCAATAAATTTGTTCTTCTGTTCTCCCTTGATAGTTTTTCAGTCAGGCACATGTTGTTTGAGAGGAGTGAGATCTTAAGAGAAAGTTTCTTCCTTTGATGAACCTCTGCATATGCTGAGAATCACCAACATGAATCAAGCTCCCTCACAGCCAATGATGGGCTGTTCAGGAGTTCAGCAGGTATCAGAATATGTGATTCAATTAAGCAATGCCTTCTGATGTAGGCTGTAGGTGTTGCAACTTCTGCCTCCCTTCTTAAGTCAGAAAACGATTTCTGAAAGTAAGACATGATGTGCTGGGCACCCATATACCCTTGGAAACTTTAATAGAAAACTGTTCTGGGGCATTCTCCCAGGAACCACCATACCAAAACATTTTTTAGGACAATGCTTTGGACACTCTTGAAGGAAAATAAATGTTTAAACAGCAGTCACTCTTTTTTAATGCTGTCTGGAAAATTGGGGGGTCTAGAGGATGCTTTTATTCAGGGGTCCAAATTAAACCACATACAAACAAAAGCACATTTTCTAAAGGTCCTGTCATATATACAGAGTGTATGTATGGTTCATGATATTCATTGATAGTTTGGGAATTGAATTGAAGGATGAAAAATCGACTATTCTTTCCCATATACTATGATAATCTTTGGTTGAAAGATTGATACTTTATATGCAGCCTACAAATGTCCTTAAGTGATTTTTTTAAAGACATTTCTCATTGAACCATTACAATGACATTTGCATAGTTGGTGTATATGCCACTTCTAATTTGCCAGACTTATGCTGTGGGATTATTTGGACACAGCAAATAATTTGCTGTTTTGAACAAAAAATATGCTCAAAGCGTAGTTTTTGAATGAGTTTGGAAACCTGAGCAAATCCAAAGTTATCTTTTAGAATTCGGTGTTTGAAAGATTTTTCCTCATGTTATAACAGGCCACCCTGGGATTGCAGACTCCCTACATTTGTACTGACCCTGAGTTTATACATTATTTATACTTTGTTTGGGTGACACTTTACACTTTGGGGAATGAGGTTAGACAGAAAACGTCATAGTCCCAAAAGACTCATCAGTTAGTTTTTTCATATTCCTATTTTGATGTAAACCACAAGAGTATTTATAGTGACTAATTCACTCAAACCAGGTTGTCTGGGTGAAATTTCAAGTGCTAGTGAAGACAATTCTTTTTCCTTACAATATGGGTCAGTTTGGCGACAAAACACAGGTTTTCCATTTAGCACATTCAGAGATGGTGTTGCCTCCAGTTGGATATTAGGGAAGTGGGAGTCTTATCTGTCACAGTGCAGTCTGTCCCAGGTCTCACAACACTGAGAGGGCCTTATACTGTCAACCACGTAAAAAGAATTGACTCATAAAGAATGACTGTGGGAGGAGGTCTGAGACTGGGAATATCATCTAGAGAAAATGGCCTATGATTTTTTTTTTATTATTTTATTTTTTGAAGAAGAAGGAGGGCTGCAATGGAAAGCACAGAGAGCAAATAAAAGTCTAACAGGAATGAAATTCGATACAGCCCACAGGGCATGTCAGGAAAAGAATAATTCATTGAAACCTTTTAACTATGTCATTAGTGTAAGTATCCAGGTGCCCAAAGTCAAAGACTGCAATACAGTGTTGATTGACAATTAAAAGAGAAGGGAGCAAAGAATGAATGATATTAAGTTGGTTTATTTTCACAAAAACTGCAACAGCTTGAGTGAAGAAAGAGTTTTCAGAGAGAACATTTCAAACTTATCAACTTATGGGTTATAAAAAATTCTCACAATTTACGTATGCTAAACAAAATTAGAAGGAAGGAAAGAATGGTAAGAGAGCAAAAGACAAAACAAATAAAACAATTAAACAAAGAAGCAAGCAATAATAATGAAGTCTGTGGAGCTTCTCCAGAAAGGTGCTTTTGGAAATTTTCCATCTACTTTCTGGAACTTTCTTGGAGCTTACCTAAAACCAGCCCCTTGTTGTAAGACCTATACCATGTACCAGCTCAATCACGAAGGAAGCTAAGTCATGAAGCCAACTGGAAATTGCTTGTACCGTAAACAAACATCCCCAACTCCAAAGGTAGAAGTGTTGAGAGCAAAAAATAAATACTAGCCATTCTATGTTTTCTCTTTTAAATCTTGAGCAGATTTAAAATATTAAAATTTAAATCTGCTCAAGGTCATTCTATCATCTTAATCACTTTCCTTGTGCAACTTTTCATTAGAGAAGCACAAGTTTCACTGTGAAAGTACTATTGTTTCTTTTAATTTGTGCAAAGAGATTTTATATTTTTCTAAAATAATTTATGGTTTTTGAATATTTGTACATGTGGCCTTATTAAAGCACTGGTACGCTCTGTTCTGCTTATTAGTTAAACATTTTTAGTTTACTAAGAAAATATAACAAATATAGTTACTATAAAATCTTTATCCTGTTCTCCTTTTATCTGTTGAGCAGACAGATGAACAGTGTCTTTTTTTCCACACTTACAGTTTTCAGCATCTGAATGATTTATTTACCAGACCATGTCTCCACTGACAGTAAAGGAGAGAAATGATGTAATTGGTGTCTGGTTTTATCAGCCCCATTTGTATAGTATTAGTCAGTATTTTTGAATGTAGTGCAACTGATAGTTTTAATAATCAGAAGAGTTTGTAAGTGACATCTGATAAAGTTATTGTTGATTCATTCCCCTTAAACTGTTGGACTAGATAATTTGTTTCATTGTAATCAATACATGTTGTAATCAATATGTTAAAACAATAAAACTTTTGAAAGAATACAAAACATTAGTTTATCAAACTGCATATTTTTGTAGAACCAACAGTCTTTCATTGACCTAAAATTGTTGTTTGTTTGTTTGCACCCTGTTGCAGAGGACAGGAAAGTCTAAATAAAAGCATCCAAAACCGTTTTTTGGAAGGTTATTGGCACAATTTTGATTATACAATACTTAACTAAAAGTAGATTGATCAGTTTGTCTGAATTTCAATGTTGGTACACAACACTAATGTGCAGAAAGATAAAATGTGTCAATTAGACATTGATTATATATATATATATCATATAAACTGGTAGGGATAAAATATTAAAATTTAAATCTGCTCAAGGTCATTCTATCATCTTAATCACTTTCCTTGTACAACTTTTCATTAGAGAAACACAAGTTTCAAAACTCACAATAAAGCAAAGGGAAACAAAGCAGAGTGACTCAGATTTAATCTGTTTTTACTATGTAAATCAAGCAGACTGTGAGTTTAGCTCATTCAACAACGTCCCATCATCTTTACCTGAAATATGGTGCTGTTAGATCCATTTGCTAAACTCATCATAATCATTCTCTTTACTGTCATCTCATAAGGCATAACCCTCTTTGAATGATTCATAATGACATTATACATGCACCTTTATTCACAGTGTGTCATGTAAAAAGGCAATATCATCCAGATAGCCTGATTGAGATTTATGGACAGAGAAGCCAAGATTATGACTCCATTACACAGAGATTAGCCATAGGTACATGTTATCCTGACTTTGCACATTTGCACTGCAGGGGCCGATGTTAATAAATGGGCCCCAGTTCCAGTCTTTACCAACTGTTCATTAAGTGCCATTTAGCAATAGAATAACAGATGGCTGCTGTTTTTGCTGTGGCGCAATGTTGATGTTGTCTGCAGATAGATGCAAAAAGATGCATGCAAAAATGATAATCATCAGTGGTTGTTTTCTTTTCTTTTTTTTCATAGGATGAAAAAAATTGTGCCAATAAGTAAAACAGCATGCAAAAGGTAGGGGAGCAATCCACTAATACTGCCTCAGCAGTCAATTTATCACTTGTGTTTAAGCAATAATGCCAGTGCTTTGATATGGGAGGTAAACACTGCATTGTTATGAGTTCAGTACAGCGCATTAAGGCACAGCAGTGTAGTTTGGAGCTGTGGTGCTGTAATGTAATAACAAGGAGAAAGAATATTAGCTCATTCTTTGTTCTCCAGGATCATCAGCATGATACAATAAACCAGTGGATAAATGCTATTAATGACAATGGCGTGCATTATGTCAGAATAGATGAGATGCTTCTTGTTTTTCCACTTAAGGCTTGAAACTGTAATTTTAAGGTTCAAATTCTTAGCGTAGTGCCACTAAACAAAATATGGCTTTTGTGTGTTTTATTACCCTGACAGCAATACTTGTATGCTTGACATCAGTGCATGCTGTCTGTATTTGTGGACAAAGACATGAAAATAAAATCCAACACTTCCTGGATAAAACCAACTCAGGTTATAAACATGTCAACTTCCATTATTATTAATTACACTTCTGGTTTAGGAGACAGATGATGCATGACTCAGTTGTATGTATTTTATCTGAAGCTATTTCTCCTTTTTGCACATTGTAATCACTACTGATAATTCCGTTGAGAATTGTAACATTGATTACAGGTTTTAGGGGTGGTGAAGTACAACCTGATGTGATGTTTGTGTTTTGTGATCTCATCTCTATTAAAAATATTTTTGACTCCTCTTGAAAGCCATCACTAATCTCCCACAGCAGCCAATGTCCCCAACATGTCTAAGTTTTTGTGTCTGTATCAACTCACCTCCCACAACTCAAAAATAAAGAGGGCTTGTGTATAAGCTACAACATGTAGCAAGCATTGATATGAAAGGCTCCAAACACCAGCAACACTCATCAGGATTTGCGAGTAATGTTTGACATTTTCCTTCCTCATTGGTTTGGGATGCATAGACACATACCACCTGCCAGCACAGCTAACAGAAATGCCTAACAACATCAGGCGGTTTGGTGCGTTCTTGTTAGCCTCATAATAGGAAAACCCTGGTTTTAATGAGGAAAAACATGATGGATAAGTAGAAAATAAAAGTTTGTCTTTTTATGACCATGGAGGAGTAATCATGGATTAATACACTATTTAATTCACTATTAGAAATGTATCAGGTGCATAGTAGCCCTTCCGATAAACAATATTTCAGTGTATAAATTGCTACAATTTGCAGAACATATGAATCGATGGACACAAAATAATTACCTTGTTGCTGAAATTGACTGTACAAATAAACTTAATATGACAAACAACATATGTTGTATGCTCAAATTAAAGCTTCTATCAGCTGGTCCCAAGACTCCTAGCCTAGTGTAAATGTTTTAGAAAAAAACTATTCTTAAGTAAAAACTTAAGCAAAACATAAAAGTTATGTTACTTTAACAGTTTAAATTCGGCCTCTTCTTGTAGTCGTGATTTATAGACGCACTTTTATGCATGCATAACCTGTGGTATTGTAACATATTTCTCTTGCCTCCATTTTTAAAGAAAGCATCAATACCAGTGCCTTGGAGACCAAGTGTGAGTTGCTGATGTTGAATAGCCAGATCTGTAAGATACATCAGGGATTCAGCAACTGTTCTGCAGATGGTTAATGCTTGGACTGTCACTGTATATTTTAATACTGGACATGGTGTGGTTGAAAATGTTCACATTAGTCATGCCTGCGAACGTGAGTGCGAACTAACGACCTGGATAACATGAGGGGTAGCACTCTGATCACTGTTTATGGATGAGGAAAGCACTGATGATGGTGGCTGGTAAGCAGATCTGTATTTAGAAAGTTCTCTGTTTATCTAGGCTTCAGTTAAAAGAAAAATATAATACTGAGGTTGTTGCATAACCATGTAAACTGATACAAGGCTTGTTGCTTATAAATGTTAAAAACCACTGATTTGAAAGGTTCATATGAAAAGGCAACTGGAGGAGTTCCATAGAAGAGGGAAATAATGTCGAATAATTCAGACTGAAGTAGCTGTTTTAGTCTGAATGGCATAATGGGAGCAATACATTCTCAAATGAACTCTCATCACAGTAGATCTGCTATACTTTTATTACAAACCTTTTAAGTCTGGCTCAATTAATCTGTATATTTCTTGATTCGGTCATCATGGAGGTTTTGTCAGCAAACTTGTAAATTCTGCATATGTCAATTTCGTAGACATTATCTTCAAAAGACCGTTCTATTTACCTTGCATCACATAGAGTTAGATCTTTTTTATCCCTTATACTTCCATATGCTTAAGCACATTTATTTTTGTTCAAAGGTTCTTGTATGTTCAATCAAGCATACAAGAGTCTAAAAATTAAAGCGGGGGAGAGATCATGTAAAATCCTCCTTTTTGAACTTTACATGATGTTGTATTATTCTCTCATCAAAAACAGACAAAGTTTTGCTTGATTCTTCCATATATATTTGCGAAATCCTTGACTCTCCCATGGCAGCCATTCAGGGATGCCTAAGTACTTGCTCACACAAATATCTGACATAGATATTTCCACAAAGCTCCTCCTTGGAGCTGCAGTCTCCATCTCCTGCGCCTTCCCCTCACAGCTCCTTCAGACTAGCGGCAATAGCGATTAGTGAACACCTGGTGAACCTGCATCATAGGAATTACTCATAGGAATTCATCATAGGAATTACTTCTCAATCCCACGCACCTATAAAACAGTCGTCACTGGCTCTATTCTTAAAGAGACAGAGACCAATTACAAGACATCACATTTCTTTTAATTTATGTTTGATATATGCAGCATTTTTCTAATAAATGAAAGTAATATAGATACTAGATTATGCTACATTGTAATTATAACTCCTTTAAATTCCTCTCTTTTCCACAGCTTTGCTTTCCCTCACCGACACTAGTTCTCTGCTGGTTATAGTTGGTTACCTTTGTGTAGACTGAATAGAACATCTATGATCTAATAATATCCCGTCAGCCATGCATATTTCATGTGTTTTTACAGCTATTTCTCAAACCCCGCTTTGGCGAGTCACTTTGTCTTACATTTGGATGTCACTACACACCTTGGCAAATCAGGCTCCATTTCCTGCTCCAATTACAGCTCATGTTTAATTCATAGCCGATACATACATTCTAATTTGACCATATTAAATTATTAAGCTAAAATGTGATAAATGACGAGGAAAACATTAGTTCTGTGACTTAACGATATGAAAGCATTACCTGTGTGGTGTAAACCACACATCTCCACCAAAATGTAAATGACACATTACTGCTTCCCCGCTGTTCGCCAAGGTAATGATATGTGACAAATCATTAGTTAAACTTCCTTGGAAACCAGAACAAGCAACAAGTGAAACACATGTCTCTTTTACTGTGTCAGATTATCTTGTTTATGCGACACATGAGAAATACTTACATGTGGGGTAACACACTCAGGTTAAAATTTCTACTTTGACTTTGAACATAGCTTTAATAATACTCCATATCCAAAGCAGAAGTGCTGCTAAGATTTTGCCAGGTTTTTCAACTTGAGAATATATTTTTTCTTGCTCTAACACTGAACAACCTTCTTAGCACAGGTCAGGTTTGTAAACGTGCTCAGACGTTTGAAAGAGTCTTGAATGTCACTTGAGTTGTCACATCTGAAAATAGTCAATAGGTCAACTCTAAAATGAAACACAGATACTAGATACCAAGTTTAACACTCAGGGTAAAACTTGTCAATTTTGTTTGCTGAGGAAAACAACAAGAAAACCTAAATCTGAGTGATGAAAGTATAGTAAAAAGGTGAAATCTTGTCAGCTAAACTCATTTTTGTGAGACTTTGAAACTAAAACAGGCATTTAGTAAAACAGTTAGTCTTGAGTGCAGTTTTACAGCACAAAAAGAGCAGCTTCCGCTGTGTGCCAAGGCTGTAGTAGTAGAAGCTGGCATCCCAAGAAAAAACATAATCGTCTATCTTTTTAGCAATATCTCCCAAGCAATATATTCACAATTTTCAGAGATAAAGCCCCACCAGCTCAGAAGGCTGCAAAGACATAGTACGAGTCCAATGGAAGAAAAGAGAATGTGCCACACTGATATAAAACTGTGCATTTTTTAAAAGACGAAGGAGGTCAACAAAGTGTTAAGGGGTCATGTTAAAAAATATATATTGAGTAAGACTCCTTCTCATATTTACCGACAAACCTTCATTGTCAATGTCCTTGTTCACACTCTCTTCTCCTCCTCAGAGCCCAGATCCAACTAGTACTGCCCACAATCTGGATTCCAGCCATCATTACATTCACTGTTACTGTTCTTCAATAAACCTTTTAAAACTTTTTCCTGGTCTCCAGAGAGCAATCGTGCATCTGGGTCAGGCACTTAAGCAAAATTGTGACAGACTGTGCTATAAAACCGGCAAAATGTGCCTGGAAAATACGTAATATCCCCCTTTAATAGACATTTTGAAAATGAACAAAATGCAGCTTCAGATGTTATTTTTGTCACCGTTCCTCTTGGAGTTGTATAAACATAAATATTTCTAAACATTTCAGTGCCAAAAGTCGAGTCTGACATGCAATGCTGAATTTGGGTCGACTGTTTAAAGAACTTATGATCTAACTAATTGCTTGGCTCCCTGAGCCAACTTACATACATCACTGATGCATTCTCTGTACTTTCATCAAGTTCAAGTCTCACTAAATGTATTTTCTGATCTAAGAAGTTCAGTGGCTCTGTATGTGATCGCTACCTTTGCCTATATTGTAGAAATGCCCTCATTTGGACAAACAATCTTTACACAATCAAAAAGGAAATGGCATATGAAATTGTACAGCGACCAAACACATTTACACATGCCAGTTTTTAATGGCTTGGTGTGCTAAGGAGTAAAAACAAATGTACTGCTGGGATCCAGGATCTCTGCGGTTTGGATGTAATATTTGTAGCTTAAAGCCTTATGTCTCCGCCAGCCATGACAAATGATTAACTCTAATCATATGTCTCCCAACTCTGAGACTCATGAATCATTCTGCATGAACAGATTAATAGCTCATAAATCTTACGAGGAACATTATATCTGCGCAATTAGAGCACTCGCGCCGCAGCACAAGTCTCATGGTATATTCAAAATGTTTGCTGAATATTAAAGTGAAACGAGCAGTTAGAAATCCAGATCTGAGCTCGCAGCAGAACTGACTTTTCCTGCAGAAATACATCATGATTGCCGAGTGTGGCTGCAGTTAATGGCACGGAGAATACCAACGGCGGGGAAGTTACAGCCCTTGATGTGAATGATGCACCAGCTTTGCCACAGTTAGCAAAATGCTGAGAATCTCAGACCATCTGTAGATAAATGCTGCTGTTTAGGGATGTTCTCATTAAATGCCAGCCATTCTGCAGAGATGCTCTGTGTAATTCTAGATGAATGACAAGCAACAATAGGTTCATCTATTTTGTGAGATATTACACATCATAATGAACAAACTGAAATAACCAGAATGGGTTTCCCTTTCCTCTAACGTGGCTATTTTGCTGTTGATCATTTCTGATTGCAACGATGTGTGTACTACTAATGACAAGCAGCAAAATAGTCTGAGGTGTGAACTCAGGCTATGTATACAAAGCGAATACATCCGCTTTGTATTCTGTCTATTTCAGAAATTGTGAGTAGTTCTTTACAGAAGAAATAGATTTACTGTTATGTTCTTTGTGTTGGAATATATCATAGAAACCTTTTAAAATTCACTGAAAATATTTGCCTCAAAACATGTGAATAGATTAAATGGGAATGAACACTTTTTGCAGTGCGCTTTATTAGTAATATGAAGTAGAAAGCAAATGTCTTCCTCCAGTTTTATATTTTAGCAGAATTTTTCTCTTTCCACTCACATAGGAAGATTATCCAAACTCTGTTAATGTTAATGATAAGAAGACAGCAGGGGCTGTTTATCCAAACAATAACAAAATGTTCCACTTGGGAAATGAAGATAATTTTGTGCCATTAATGTGACATTCTCTCGAATTAACCAAATTTGGTTTTGATTTAATAGCTTAGATTTGCATGGCTTGATTTAAAAAAAAACAAAAAACAAACACTTTCTTTTAATCACATTTGAACAAATCCCTGGAAATTAACTTTTTTTTAATCAAAATCTTATTTTTAATGCCTTGAAAGTGATTATACATAGTTTGCCCTGTTTGATCCACACACATCTATGAATATGCAAATAAACCCCCACCTCTCTTCCCAGCCACTCACCCTTGACTCTGCTCAGTCACTGTAAAAATACTCTCTGCCACACAATGATAATTAGGAAGACAGGAGTTTCAGCTAAACATATTTAGGATGGAATCCAAGGAGAAAAACAAGCAGAAGGCACCACTGAGGGTGGACTGAAAGGAGCTGGATCCATTATCATTGCACTCTAAAATGGCGAAACCTTAATAACAGGTACAGAAATTGAGTCCATTCAACCCTCATGAACACTGTTTAACATTGGTTTAACTGCTTACAGCAGGTTTTATAAGGAAGTACTGTGCTAGTAAGTGAGTTAAATCAAGCCACAATTCATCTTTGAGTTAAGTTTCTAAGCCACATAGGTAAGATCAATTTATTTCCATCCATTACATTAGGCAAATATATGTATAAAAGTCTATATGTCTGCTTAGCAACATTTCTTTATACATTTCTGGGTACTAAAATGCAGTCTGGTGCAGATTCTCAAAGATGCTTGCTCCACTTATTTATTTTAATCAAATTACTATAACAGTCACAAAGAATGACAAGTCCCATCAATTTCCCAACAAACTTTTACATCCTGAAAAGATCAAGGTGGTCAGTATACCTGTATGAAAACATCTGACTATGAAGTCATGTTCAGTGTTGTCATCAGGATGCAGGTGCTCCCAGCAGAACATCATTGCTGTCTTAATTTTTCTTTGCTCTTGTCTCCTGTTCTTTTTCTCTCCTTCTTCACCTGTGTTTCTTTTTCTCCTCCTGTCAGCTTATCTGCATGCATCTCCTGTAAGCACTTTTTTTTTTCTGATTCCTGGCAGCACACCCAGGACAGCTGTTGCTCATCTCCTTGTTACCAAATATCAACCACGGCGTTCTCCTCGCTCTGCCAGATCAGTTGCTCTTGCCAGATTGGTGAAACTCCAAATGGATCCTTGCTGTGATCTTGTTTAATTGTCTTTCTGGTGTTGTCTAGATTTTTTTTTTCAGTTTAATATCACAAATCAACAGACGGGAGTTCAGCTTACTTGTCCTTTAAAGTCCATCAACCTGCTGTAACCTCAGCTTTCTTTTGCATGTTCATCCTGCAAAAGAATTTTTCATATCCAAATGTGTCATAAGTGTCACATTCTATCAACTAGAGTTCCTGCAATTTGGAGTATTTCTTCATAATATTGTAAGAAGTGTGTTATTGTGATTTTTTTATTTGTACGGAAAAGTGTAATTAAACTATATATTTTTTACATTTTCTTTCTGAGAAACACACTATCTACTTTTAAGTCTTTGTTTCAAGGATAACCCCAAGAGATGTAGCATCTGATTTTCAAGGCAGTCATTACACATTTACATTCTAAAACAAACAAAAATTGAATGGTTTCAGGACTTTTTCCATATATACAGATATATGAAAAAATATATATTTTTTACATATTTGAACATTTGGAAATGTGTTAATACTTAATAACAAAATGTTAAAATTAAAGAAAGTAGCATTTTATAACTTGTACATGTTTCTATTATGGTCTGTAGATGTTCAGACTTTTAATTTAATTTATGTTTCTGTTTTGGCATTTTCTTTATTGTTTATGTCCTTAAGTCTTTCTATTTTGGTTTGAAAATTTGGATATGCCTTAATTTATTCTCAATGTTTGTGCGTTGGATCTGTTGCTTTAAATTAGTGTTTATTTTTGTTTTCTTTTACATTTCTCTCTCTTTTCTGTCACCTTCACTCTGCCTGCCACTTCTCTTCCCATTCTTAGTTGTTTTCTCTCATCTCATCTCTCCTCCGCCTTTACTCTCTCTGTGCTGCATTCATTCACCTCTGATTACCCCTCTGGTTCTCCTGTCATTTCTTTACTCATTTTCCAGTATATGTATCTCATTCTTTCCTTGGTTCTTCACTGGCTCCTTTGTAACTCTAAGTGAGAGCTCCTGCTTCCTTCTACGTTGGTTTCTCTCAGTTCTTTTTCTGCATTCTAGTCTAACCTACAGTTCATTGTCTCTTCTCTCTTTGGGGTGTTTTCGTAAGTTCTCCTTTTGATTACTTATTAAACTCTCTGCTCCTCATCTCCTGCCTCCACGTTGTCTGTGCCTGGGTCCTCTTCAAACATCATAAATGAAACCCTGAAACTCAGCTATGGTATTTATACCAGCATGAATCATCTGTTTATTTGTTCTTCTTATCTTAGCTTAATATGTATAATCATGTCTTCCTAGCTATTGTGGTTTTGTTATTTAATAGAAAAATATGTAAGATTTGTCCCACAAGAGACGGGACAAATGTCATTGGAGACACATTGGAGAATTTGTCCTCCTACTCTCCTATGTGTATGTGTAGCGTAGGTCAAATTAAATTGTCATTCTTCACTTTTTTATTGGTTTAAGTTAAAGCTTTTGCACAGCCATGGTGAATGCTAAATAAATCAGATGCATTTTCTTCATTTGCAAAGCACACTAAATTGGAAAGTATTTGGGTGTGCATGTATGTGTGTGAGTGTGTCCAGACGTTTAGATAATGAAGATGCTTTGCCTTTGGTGGCATGGCGTCAACAGTGTAGCGATAGACGGTTGTGCATATTTAAAAACTGAACACATTTCCTTTTACATCTGCGCTTTTCCACATCCAACAAACACTTAACCCAGAATACTTCCAAATTTGCGTTTATTCTTTAGATAGTACATAAAGTAATTCTAAGTCATGTGAAATAACATGCATATAATTTACTTTTTTCTTTGTGTAATTTGGAAATAAATAGTTGTAGTTAGTTTTTCAGCAGCAGGCAATAACATACTCTGCTGTATTCCTCTTGTCGTCCTCTATTCAAAAGATACTTTGTAGAAAGTCTGTAGTCACTCCAAGACCACCGACTGATAAACAGAAAACTAAACTAGCTTTACAGGTCAAAAGTATGATCATGAATATTCACAGAGATTTTATTTTAAGTACCTTTTCGCACACAAAGCGAACAAAGTAAGATCTCAATCAGTTTGCCTTCCATGAGAAACAAAAACAAGTTTCACAAAAAACTAGATTCATTCGAATAAAAACAGCCATGTACTTGAACATCAAACCTATCCCCGAGGACTTTGATTTATTCCACTGGGAAATTAAATTATGATCCTCACTGGATTAACTACAGGCATCTCTCCTAAATATGCCATTACTTGGTTTTATGCTTTTAGGTACTCTTATTCAGTAATTTAACTCATTACGTTTGGAGTTAATGCAGAGTGATAATGATGTGAGAAATTATTCCTGGTGATGCAGGAGCAATTATATGCATGGGGAAAAAAAACAAAACAAAACATTTTTGTTTAAAGTAACAGAAGCAGAAATATTCTGCTGAAACTTTCATTCAACATTTTGCTGAATAAGCCTGTTTGTACAGTAAATGGTCTCTGGTTCCATTAAAAATGTGGCTTAAGATTATGGAAGAGTGTTTGTTCTTTGAACTCCCTATTTCAAAAATACTTTTGACCTGAAGCATTGTTTAGGGCAAGTTAGGAATAATTAAATGATATGCATCTCTAAGAGTTTAACTGCATCTATACAGTAGGTGGTCATTTAAGGATTTACTCATCTGCTTTGACATTTTCTGATTTAGAATCCTGTGCTTTATTCCTTCGCCCTTTCCTTCTGGTTTGTATTTCAGCATTGAATAAACTGTATTTACTGGGCTTACTTTGTTTCTTTTTCAGTGGCACATTGTCAGGCTCACTGAAGATAAGAACTGCAGCACATTTATGAAGAAAGTCCTATTTGAAACCTGCTGGAGTGTCTAACCTTTTCGCATGGTGGTGCAATGGCATGCAAGTGAAGCATAACCCATTGTTTACAGCATTGGATAAAGAGTGGCCATGTAAATGATTCAGGCTTTTCCTATAAGAAAAAACAAAAGAAAAAGGTATCATTAGTAAACAGGACCATATAATTTTTGATGAGTTTGTTTTGATGCCTTCTGGGCAACCTTTCAGGTATTTAAATCCCTTCATCCTTCCAGCCGTTGACCTCCTAAATAGGTTTGTTGATCCAAAGGCTACTGCGAAACCCACTGCTTTGAGATCTCTTTATATGTGTTTTTAACTGAGAAATATTTTAATTAATTTATTTATGATGGTGTTAATGTTTTCTGTTTTTGCGGTAAGTGTTCTGTAACAAACCCCATTTTCGGAAAATGTTTTATTTAAAAGAGATGCCTACATGAATACTAAATTCTTAACATTTTAGAACTTGCAGGATAAAGGCTAGTTTTTTGGGGGGGGTTTTTGGCTTTCCTTTATATTCACATTTCCCCCTCCTTTGCATTTAAAAGTTTGCATGTTGTCTGTTTCTAGATCTTGATTTTCCTTTTTTCCATCATACTTTTTTCTGAAGAACCACGCTTTGTGGCTGGCTCCACTTATCCTGAATCATACCAACCAGACAACACATCAATGGCATGATAAGTAGCAATAAACAGTGCAATTTTTTTTGTAATGTCTCAAAAGTTTG
The DNA here is from genome assembly GCA_903066825.1 of Alfaro cultratus. NCBI lineage: Eukaryota > Metazoa > Chordata > Actinopteri > Cyprinodontiformes > Poeciliidae > Alfaro > Alfaro cultratus. Next base: position 60,342 of record CAEFZX010006921.1, read on the forward strand.
CAAAGTCGTGTGACATAATGTTGAGTTTAATTGGATATAGTTACATCTCTGCTTACCAAACACTTCCTTGTGACACTACATCTGCAAACTGGGACTTTTTGTCATTTTGTTCAATGACTTGTGGGATTTGCTCTTCTACCACTTCAGTAACAGGGTGAAAAATGTTTTAAGCAATGCACAGTACTGGGAACTGATGATTGAGATATCAATGTGATGTGTTGTGTGAATGGTTTTATAAATATACCAGCAGTGAAAAGCTGCAGGGCAGGCACTTTTATGTGAGGGTGATTCACATTATATTCAATACCCGTAAAGCTCAACCAGCCTCTAAATCGATCTACACACTCAGGAAATGACACAAAATTGCCATACAGCATCTGACACAAGCACAATGGATATGTTGCAAATGTAGCTCTACAAGTAGTTTGGGAAATATGGCACTGTGTGTGTATGTGTCTCTAGCTGGCCTTAAAGATGACAAATGTGCGTTGAAACCCTTGCGTCTGAATATGAAAACGTTGGGAACAATATAGTACATGGCTCCTGAAGCAGGCTCTAAAGTGAAAAAAGCCTCATTGGAAATTAATGAAGCAAAGTAAAAATGGTCAATAAAAGCATGTGACAGTCCTGTGGTTGGTTTATCGCTTCAGACTAGAGGTGCAGAACAAAAGTAAGTTTTTCATTAAGCTACCAGCTTCCAGCTGTGTGAGAGCACAGGTCAACGAGCAGAGGAGTAAGCGAGCTTTATCAAATATTCAGATGTGTTAAGTCCAATTTTAACATGTCAATTCTGAAGAATTGAAGCCACAACAGCAGACCATAGTATTGTTTTGTTTTGTTTTTTCTGGTGGTACTATGAAGAGTATACTTATCCTTTCAATCCCCAGCTAGTCACAGAAGCGCATGGCGTCCCATTCTGAGCCTGGTTCTGCTTCAGGTTTCTTTGCTGCAAAGTCAGTGACTTTTAGCAATTGCTTGGGTTTCCTATGACAGATAGTTTTCTTCCCCAAGAGCCATCAAAAGATTAACTGAATTTGACTTGATTGCATTTTAGGTTTAACTAAACTGAATGAAACTTGGATTTTTTTGGGTGATTGTATTAATGAATTGGGCTGATTGGATTCAACTATATCTAGTTATATACATACCGAACCTGTTTGTCTTACAAAGTCCCTGGAAGTGAAATTTTTTGTGAACTGGCACTATTAAATCAAACTGATTTTCTACTTCTTTTCAAAGAAGTTGAAAAACGCAAGCACTGTCTTGTGCTTTTGGTATAAATTGTTTATAGCTGAGAAAAATAGTTCAGCACTCAAAGTGAGCTCGAAGGTGGTAGTTTTCCTTAACCAGCAGCAATATGAGACAAGATGTACAGAGACGTGTTATGGACTGAACTGACAAGAAGTTCAGTCTGTAACAATCCCTATAGATCTGAGCAGAATCTCTACAAGCAAAGGTTGATGTGTAAGAAACATTGGACAAGATCCCAACTCTCTTAAGCTACAATTTTTTCGGTATAGAATCTATCAAAGTCTGTCAAATTGCAGTTCAGTCCACAAATCCTCTCCAAAATTAGGGATGATAGCGTTCAAACACAGACAGAGTGAAAGAACCTGAACACATTTCCACTGTAGACTCTATTCTCTGGGTTAAATTATTTTTGAAGGATTCCTAAATTATTTACCTCATAAACCTCCACGATGTGTGTGACAAATCTGGAGGTAAATAATTTACTGCCGTTTTCTAAATCCTTTAAAATGCAACAGAACATCTGTTGTTTTAGTCGACCAAATATTCGCCACCTGTAGAGTCATTTACAATGTTTTGGATGTTGATTTATAATCAGGTCCCTTATGGTACAAAAGTTTGCTTGAGAGTTACTTTAGATAAAAATTCCTTTTTTTTTTTTTAAATGGAAATGCAGCTGTTAATGAGATTTCACATCCTGCTGTAAACCAATTCCGCATCTGTAGTCATATATCCTGCTGACTCAGCCCTTGTTCACAGAAATATCTCAGGTAGATGAACTTTATCACGTTAAAGAATATCCATTTAAACAATATGTTCTGGTTTCTGGCTTCAAGCAATGTCTGCAGGGAAGAGAATAGAGATTAGAGCAGGTGAGGCTAATGTGAGATGAATCAGTTTGGATTTGTTGAGTAATAACGTTGTCTATAGTGAACGTCCAAGCATTGAGAGGAAAGAAGGATCCAGATGGTGGGTGGTAAATTGGATAGTTCCAAAGAATTTTGACTGGAAGAGTAGAACCCACAGGAGTGTCCAACCGGAGAGGCACAAAGAATCTTGAAAAACTTTCACAAACTGAGAAAATAACAGAGATTCTGTTGGTCTGACCAGGAATGGCTAATTATTAGACACCGATTGGTCATTCAGGTTGACAAACAATTGAACAGATGTACCTCAGAAGGTAAACAGGAAGTGTATGTCGAATTCTAAGTGAAACTGAAATAAAAGTTTTATAACCCTCAAATTTAAATGTATATATATATATATATATAAATTTAAGCATTTTAAAAATGAAGCTAATTTATTTACTTTTGCTCAAAGAGATCCTTGTAAAAATTAAAAAGGTGTTTCATTTTTATTAAGATAAAGATGCAAAACAGTTGACTTAGAGTTGTACTGTGAGTGGGAGTTTTATTTATCGACAACATTTCTTTCCAAATCAATCATGTGAAAAAGTGCTCAAATCCAATAAGAAATAGAAGAAGGTAAGAAAAAACAAAACTCAAGACTTCCTCCGACAGCACTGAGGATAGAGGCAGAATGAGTATCAAAACTATCGATTCAGCTCAGCTCCTCCCAGCATTTGGTCTTAAATTTTTGTGTTTATTGTTCCCTCCCAAACACTGAAATTGAATTTCCGCCCGTGGCTCTGATGCATAACGAAAAGTGTACAACCTGAAAGAGTCTAAAAACTTTCCGTCAACATTGAATCCATTCCATTGCAATTTACAGATGTTTCATTATCAGTTTCATAAACTTGCATCAATATGCAGCCCTCAAGCTGTTACTATGATTGCTGTTCTTTTCCTCCCTCTGACCGCGCACCGCGGTAATTACCCATCCTTCTGCTGAACCATAGCAGCAACATTTAGTCATGCACTCATGTGTGAACAGGTACATAAACATGTACTTATACATTGGATTTTCAAGTACTATTGATAATGTCTATGTTTTTTTTCTACTTGCTTTGGGACATCACTCATCTTTATTCACTGACAGGATGTATTTGAACTTCAGTAGATATGCTGCAGGGTTGCAATAACTCATTAAATGCAGAATTGAGTTCACAGTCACTGTACTACCATAATGCACCAAGCGGGGCAAAACTGTGCATCAATGTTACTCAGGATGAGGATGAATATGTCCACTGACTTCAGGAAAAAAAACAGGGATTGTTGCTATAACGACTTTCATACAGTGAAATCTCCTGCAGTGAGCAAAAGGTGGTCAGCTTTGAACCCTAGCTACAAGCAGAACACCAGAACATTTTGTTTTACTTTGTGTACTGTTAAATAAGTTAAATCTTTTAATGTAGAAGATGAAGGTGAATATAATCAATTATTGCTCCAAGACTGATCAGTATTCAAACACTGTGTCTGTGGTCATTGCTGCGTTCACTTTTTCTTCCTGCTGTTCCAAATTAATAAGTTTTCCATTCGCTGGCCCTCCGCTTATCTCAGAGTGAAAGTCCTGTATCCATCAGCAATGAGATTAAAACTCCTCAGTGGTGAAATATCCTCTTTTCTGTTCTGGCGTTTATCATTTATTAATGACTGTAATTGTTCCTGGCACCAGCGAGTGCAGCAGCCCAGACACTGGATATTAAATCACTTCATCACCCTGAATGAAAGCTGCAGTTTCCTCGGCATCAGATGTCTTGATACAGTTTACTCACAGGTGCTTTTCACTTTCATTCAGCATCAGAGCAACTTTTTCAGTGGGAAGCGTGTTTCTCTAAGACATATCTGCAACAGATTTTATGAAATGCATGAGCTCTTACTAAAAAAGAGCCCATGCATCTTTCCAGGAAACATATGAAACAGTAAAAAGCAATCCAACTTGCATATATTGATTAGAACAAAGTCTTTAGTCGTTTGGCTTTGATGATAGTTGCTTGAGGTTTATTTATTTGCTAGTTGCATAGCTGTTAGGCTTTAGGATGTGATGCAGTATGTTCACTACATCCTCCTTTAAAGAGACTGGAATGTAATTGGATAGTGGAGATAAAAAGGAAAAGAAATGAGAGAAACATCAAGTTCATCTTAAGAGCACTTAAAAGATCACATGAAAATAAGAAAGACTAAAATAAACTGAACGGGCAACATAAATATTAGAATAAGTTTTGTCAGTATAATTTTGAGCTCAGCATTTCTTTCCTTTCTGATTGTTAGCTCTCATCTCATCCCACTTATGCACAAGAGCTTTGTTACTATGAATGCCATCATTCACTGTAAGTGGAATCTAAATGGGCAAATTTTGACAGAGGCTCAATTTGAAACTATTTCTGTGGCCACTATTGAAACTAAACTACTTTAAATGCTTGAGGATTTTATATATATATATATATATATATATATATATATATATAAATAAAATTCACAATTGGCAAAACCTACATGAAACAAGTGAGATTATAGAGATTAAAACCTTCCTGCTGGTTTACTTTGACACTATGTGTAAATCTGGCAAACATAAGCGTTAAAAGCAAATGTTAAAGAGAGACACTATTCAAGAGACAGAAAGGCATAACATGGCAGCTATCATTCTCATCACTGTCAATTCTTCTCAGCAGCTCAACTTTGAAATCATGTAATGCCATAATTATTCTCTCATAAGTTGCCAAGGATGATCTATTCATAAAGCTTAACGGGTGATTGAGAAGTCCTTTGACATTCAATCCTCACATGAAAATGAAATGAATATTAACTGTAATGCCACAGGACATGTATCCCAGGGTGGTAGCTTGAAATGCAAATGGAGTAAGATAAGCCCAGCTACCAAAATGGGAAGATGAAAGCAGATTAAAAAAAGCAGTTCAAATGGAGGCACATTCTGATAAAACCTGATAAGGAATCAATTAGCTGCAGCCAATATCAAAATATCAGCTTTTTCTTTTTTTATCTTAGTCATCTACAGATCTAAATTAATAGCCTTGTAGCCCTATCCTAGAAGTGCTGCCATGTAAATTCAAGGAAAAAAAAAAAAAAAAAACATTAATAGGCTATTTCAGGAAAGGTGAAAATAAGCAGCATAGGAGGATGAATAGTTAAAACAACCCTGTGATTTGTTTAACTGCAGTTTACTGTACTTAACTGAAAAAGTCCATGAGTAAGTCAGTACAATTGCTGGTAATTACTATTTGCTGCGGGACATAAATGAAAAAGCTCCTGAGATATACGTCCAACAGGGATCTTGGTCAGATGTGCAAACTATCTCAAATTACTCATTTTGGTGGGGAGGAGCAGCAGCAGCTTTATTTTGCCTGGAAAGGATGGCTCCTCACCTTTACTTAAAGGCCTTTGGCTACAGGGGAGTAATTTCAGACCCTTTTGCCTGGGAACTCACTCTTTTACTTATGACCCATATCGCATGACTATTGGACGGGGTTGGAACGTGGACATAGACTTTTGCTTTTTGACTCTGCTCTATTTTTCACAACAACAAACCAGAGTAGCACCTGCACTATTAGAGGTGAGCACCAGTGTATGAACAGTATGTATCTCTATATATCATTTCATGTGAGACATTAAAATGACACAATCATTTATGGTTTTACTTGTCTGCACCCAATTTTGTGGGAGTTTAGTTTTTCATAATGCTCACATTAGGAAATTAGCATTTTTCCATCCATCCAGAAAACTCTGAAAAGTCTGTTTAAGGCAATAGGCAGCATCAAACTGACAATAGAATAAACTGATAAGTCTGATAAGTATTACAGACTGCTCTGAGGCAGAGATAATTCATTAACAGAAAGTCACTTATTTGCCAACAGGATTTCTTTTTCACAGCACCGTTGTGGAGTAGAAAGATGTCATCTCATCACTATCAATACATTCCAGGTTTTGTTAAAGCTATGGTTTGTCACCGTACAGCGCCTGCTGTATACAATGAACTGATGAACAAGGAACTAAGTTTGTCTCCAGTTATGTACAAAAAAAAATAATGGACAAGCATGAACTTTCTTCATATTAGTGCTGTTGACAAAGGGTGTGCATGTTGGTGGTTTCATAAAAGACTTATTTTTTTTATCTTGGTGTTGCTCTGCTTTAGGCTGTGTGTAGCTACAATCCCTCTTTTTCCCAAATTTGCCTTTTGACTCTGCCCTTTGTGCAGTCCAGATAACCCGTACTGCTGCAGCACCTCCAAACAAATATCTCCCCAGATTACCAAGACATGTTGCTGAACAACCAAGCTTCAACGATCGCCTCAGCAATTCTGCGAGGGCAAAAATATGGTTAACTATTTCAACATAAAAGCTTTTCTGTTCTTCTTAACTCCAGTATCTTAAAGTTGGCTAAAGCCTCCTTTACAACATCTAAATAATACTTAATATCCTTTCTCAATCAGAATAAGTGCGTTTCAATGATAAATACAGTATTTATAGCAAGTTAAACTTTACAACTGGTAAGTATGATTGATCAAACTGAACAACATTGTATATTTTTTTAACAAAGCATACTTTGTTCCCTCTGACATATTCAGTTCATTTTACTTGAATAACACCACTTCTCCACACCTCAAGGCATTGTGCAAAAAGAAGCAACTTTTGGAGATAAAATACACAGCGCATTATGTGCGCAGTGTGCGGATCAGTCTTAGAGGTTCCAATAAATACTGGAGGTGCAGAAAGAAATTCAGATTTTTAAAACCAATATATTTTGTACATGTTCTGCATATGCATGATATTGTAATTATTTTTACATTAGTCATTTCATTACCCATTTAGATTATTTTATCTTGTTCACTAGACAAAACAAGTAAATAACTTGTACTTTTCATGTGCAGTGCAATAGTAATTGGGTTGATTTACTGTTTAAAGCTGTTTTCTCATATTTGAAGCAAATACATTTGGACTAAGTTTCTTCCTGTCCTGCTATTTACAGTCTAATCTCTCCTGTAAAGATGCTGCTCATGAGGAAAGCAGCGACTCCACACTCGTGCTGTGAGCAACATGATGCTGTGAGCAATTTTATCTCGGCTCTTGCAGATAATAGCTGGCCTGAATCCTGATCAGGACCTGTGATGCTGTGAGCAACTGAGAGGGATGATCTGATTCCCAAATGCAATTCTCTGGCATGAGCGTTTTGACAGATCAATTACAGCATCTTCCCCATGCCACCAGTGGTATGACGGTTGGTTGATAAAAAGAAGCAGCCATAAGCCTGCAGATGAATAGCAATTTGGTCCTCTGGGTTATCGGAAACAGCAGTAAATGAAACCAATGATGTGGTGTTTGTCTGGGCATAGGGTTACACATTATCAAGTCTTTGAGGAGCAGGCAGAGGCTAAATAGGCGCTCGGCACAGATATCATTGGTTCTATTGTCCAGGCCATTGTATCTGCATCAGTGTGATGAATACTTGTAGACAACAAGAAGTATGGAAACGTCTAAGCCACTTTTTCCCCCCGAATGACAGCCGATATCACACTGTGAGAGGGCATGACATTAAATACTGACAAGGTTTGGGTGTACTGAAGTGATGACAGAGAATTGTGTGTTTTGTCATTTCTCTTCTTTCACTGGAATGTAAAGCCTTGTGATGACTCCAGAGTTATTGCTTTCTCTCTCTTAATCCTGGCCAAGAGTTTGGTTCTCTAGAGCAGGAGAAGTTTTGGCTCTCAACCCAAAGAAGCATTAGGCTGTACAATAAATAAATAAGTACATCAAAATATGGGGCCGCTGAAAAGACAGAAATTAAATAGCAATTAGCAGCAATTATTCGATTTCCTAATGTGATCAGAGTTGTTGACTGCCCCCATATTTCTATTAAGGCTCCGACTGCAGATAAATGCACTTCTGTGACTAAAATAACATTTTCATTCTGTATCTGTGCACAACAAATGTATGAATGTAGTGGGATGTTGGCCTGGTTCAACACATGATTCCTCCATGTGGAATAGGCTTCAACAGAATGTTGATTTTTCCCCACTCACTCCAAAAGAGTCTCTGGCGCTGTCAATTTTTAAATCCTGGCTGAAAACTCAGCTGTTCAAAGAAGCATTTTCACTTTGATTGATCAATGCTTTTTTTTTTTTGCTTTTATTTTTGTAATATGATCTTGTGCGTCCCGAAAAGCACCTTTTAAATAGAATGTGTTATTATTAGAAGCAGTATTAGCCTTGTATTGGAAAGAGCGGACTATTGCCAGTGATTTTTAGTTGCAAGAAGAGAGTTTACCAAGTGCTTTTCCTGAAATATTATACAACACTGAGTTGACTGTATTTAAGTGTTGTGGCTTTTTTTTTTCTTTTATTAGTAAAAACATGAATACTTCGGCTGCTATTGGACTTAAGTTTAGACTTATTGCACAGAAAATTTAAATATAGATTTTGTGTTCTAAAGGGGAGATGTTGATTTTGTATGCTAGGGTAGCCATCATTGAAAAACTTTTGTTTTTTAATTAAAACTTCATTACTCTGTAAATGTCGAAGCTTATTTAACACTGCTTTCCTTTTGTCAGAATACTGGACTATAGAATCAATTATAAAGTCAAACGTGTCGTCAATTCTTCTTTTTTAAATTACTGATATTGTTTATAATCAACATTCAACTATGGAAAACTCCCAAATAGCAACTTTATGGTCGTGCTTTTAAAACTTTAAAAGCTCAAAATTAATGTAAGATTCATAGCAGCAATGAATGTATGCAAACTAGTCTGTGGAACAGCAGATATATTTGTGAGTTATCCATATCTAAATCTTTCCTTGTGTCTCAGTCTGGAGTCCTGCCCTGAAGCCTGTGTCTGTGATAATTACGCTATATCACACCCAGGGTTTATTTTTTTAAAAGAAGAAGCAGAGACTGATGGAGCTCACTGTATTTTTAGAGTTTAGGCTGCCCTTTTGTCCTGATGCCCATACCTCTTGGGATGACAATTTAGATCGTCATCTCCTAGCAGCTGCTAGGAGAAGCTTGCTATAGAGCTGTTTGATAAGCAAGTGTTAAAACATCAAGCACAATGTTTAGAAAATAAAGTCCTGTCAAGCTTGTTGTATTTGATGAGCACGAACAGCAAACAAAAAGATATCTGGCACTTACGCTAGGAATTGTTGAACGGTTCTAAAAGACAAATTAGGAAAGCAAGACAGGCTTTAGTCAAGCAGAGACATCTTTCCAATAAAGCATTTCTTCCTCTGCTTCAAACATCTTAATGTACCATCATCTCAGCCAGAGATGCTGCTGGCCAAAGGATGTCAAAAGAATATTCATGATGCTTGTGGACACAAGGCAATTCTCCCTGTGACAAACTTGACATATTGGTCCATCAATGCTCCCTTCTGTAGACAGTAATGACAAAGTAGGGCAGAATTCATAAATCACAGGCCAGTAGGGATGTTGGCTGACATTGATGCATGCAGAGACACTAAAAACACAGCACAGGGAGATAAAAATACAAAGGAACTGCTCATTGACTACATTAGAGGCGAACGCTGATGAATTGTGCAATATGTGAAATGAAATCTAAGACTGGTTTAGTGTGTACACAATGCAAAAAACTGCAATAAAACTGCATTATGCGTCACATGGTTTGTGCAGTTCTACATCAACAAGCACATATAGCAAATATCTGCACATGCAAGTAAAACTAAGTCAGCTCTTTAAAGACAAAGCAATTATGGCTTTAAATACAGTATGTTCAAACGGAACCATGCTACCAATAGTAACTTAAAAGTCAGCCCAATGGAACTAACACATTGAGATGATGGTGTAAAGAAGGATTGTCCGTAAATCAAGAAAATCTAGACATGGAGCACACTCTTCATGAGCCCATCATACAAAAACAGAGTATCTTCTGTTGATGGCTTCTTCATATTTAATGTAATACAGACAGCGACAGGAGAACCTTCCTGTCGCAGCCATCAGCACCTACAAGATCTCTGTAGGTGCTGAGTTCTTGTATAATAGGAGTTAGAACAATATTTAATCTCCCTTGAGCATATTTGAATTAAAATTGAGCTTTGACTTTAATAATATCATCACTCTACACTATCTTTGACAGACATATTTCTTTTACTGTTTTTATTTTGAAGATAACTTATAATAAAATAATGAGTATTTATTCCCTGCTTTTGTTTCTTTCTACCGATTGGATGATAATTGCTACTGCTGTAAACTACAGCACATTAAGTGGTTAAACTATTGCCGCCATGTCCTTGGATTAATTGTTTTTTAGAAAATGGATGACTGGCTATAAATGTATCTCTTTCCATGTCATTTGTGTGAATACAAAAGCTTAACTGGTCCACCCGTTCTAAACTCTGCAGACACCTGTGATTACTGCTAAGCGGGTTGTGCTGGCCACCCAATTAATCAAAGTCTGCAGTTTAGTTGCTGACTACTCTTATCCATATATCAGAATTCCTGAGTGGTACACTGAATCAAATGTTTTTATTCCAGCCATGCCTGTGTGCGTGCGTGAGTGTGTAAGTGTGAGTGTCATTGAATGAGAGGTGAAGTGTGTAGTGCTGTGTTTGCTCCAGTACTACATCAGCATAGTCCATTTATTACTTTGTGACTCAGAGTTCTCTTCCTTTGTCTTATCACCAGCCTTTACAATTTGCTAAGGGTAAATGATCTGTGCGTATATGCTTGATACCTGTGGATAAAAATAAATATAAAGAAAGACGCTAAAAAAAAATAGCTGTTTTCAGCATTGCATAAAGTAGTTTTATACGATTTATTGATGGATTTTGGATTTATCTGTCCATTAAAAATAGATTAAAAATCTACTTCCATCTAGATCAGTCTGACCTACAGTTCATTTAGGAGAATTTTTTATCTGGTATTTGCAGCTTCAATCTTCTGTTCGAACTCCATAGTTGGAAGTTCCTAGTTATCAGTGGCATGTGTCTGGTTGGATAAGTTTGAAAAGGGGAAGTGTGATCATGCTGTGCCTAAAATGACAATATGAAGACTGCTTGGTCACATAATTTGCTGCTACAGCCTGAATCAGTGTTCATATCCCAGCAGTAAATGATGTCTGTGGATATCTCCGAGGTGAGATCCGCCTTAAATGATTGGCTGTGGTTTCACTCGTACATGATCGATTGCCAGGTAAACAGCATTACCATTTCAAGTCTGCCCTCGGGGTTGTTAGCAACTGCTTTCAGGGCTGGATGACTAATTGAGGGAAGCTGTGGTTCCAATTTAAATCTTCTTTTTCCATTAAGATCAAGGATGACTTCTTCGCAAGGGCATATGTAGAGTAGCTGGTTCACATGGACTTCTTCTGTGTTCTTTGGCTGTAAGGCTACATTTATATTCATGTTTGCAAACAGTGCGGTAACACGGAAATTTAGATAAATTAGATATCTCTGTCTGTGAATATGGAACAGAAGCGGGAAACGAGGTTATGCTATGCAGAGGCGTTGAACATCTCTGCCCCTCTTCAAATCACTGTGTCATTCTCTCATATAAAAAGAGCTGCATAAGATATTCATGTGTGCCAGTAACCTAGATTTTTAAATGTTTTATTTGACAGCCTGTCTCCTGTTGCTGCACAGAGCCAATGGGGCCTCCTTTCACTGCTTTGATGTCTGGACTAAGGCTGCGATGCTATGCATATGTATGAGTGTTTAAATTGCAATGAGTGAGTACATCTTTGTTTCTTTATGCATGATACTGATAGCAAGTGGAAAAAGTATTTCTTTTGTGATGTGTTTAAACTAGGCCACCTTCAATGACTTCCTATGACAAGAAAACCTTTTTGTACAGGGTTCCATATTTGTCATGTAAAAAGACTAAAAAATTCAGAGTTCTAAGACCCGTTTTAAAATTTAAAAATGCATTTGAAACAGCTTTTCCTATAGTATTTAGGCTTGAAATATGTCATTTGAAAAACTTTGAGACTGCAAGGAAAAAGGCAAGAACAGTAGGAAGGACATTACACACAAGGACACTGGTTTGTGTCCAATTAAAAGTAGACACAAGGAAAGAAAAGACCCAAGAACAAAAAGAACAGACAAACACAATGAAAAAAGCAAAAGGAAGGAGTAAGAACACAAGGAAGAAATTAATGGGAAAGGAAAAGAACTTGAAGTAAGTACACTAGAAAGAATGATGGAGAACATAACGTTTAGACAATAAGATAGAGAATAAATCCTACAAACATTTTCCTTCATACTAATTCAGACCTGGAACTCACCGAAATCAAATTCCATACTATGTCAGACTTTTCTAGGTTGCACAGGAAACCTGATTGCAATCCTCAACATGCATCAAATTACAGCAGAACTGACACTGGTAAGGATCCTGATCTACAAAACTACCAGAGGCTCTGTTACTGACAGCTTGACCTGCCAGAAGCTTATCAGACACTTCTTTGGCACAGGTGTCACCTGAATCTCTGTTTACCGAAGGAGAGGATGTGGTCTGATGTCCAGCTGTCACTTAAGAAAGATGACCGATTAACACATTCCTGTCAACATGCACGCTGATTTTAACACAGCAAAATACACTTCTGGACTATGCACAAAAACATTAAAATTCAGATGAATAAATACAATAACCACAAACCAATCGACAAATGGAAAAAAAAAAAAAAAAAAAAAAAAAAAAGTGAAGCATGTTTCTCCTTGTGTTCTTAACTTTATGTAATGGTGAGGTCACATACTGTCCAGGTAAATCTCTCTGCATTAAAGTTTAATAAGACATTACATGTATTTTTTTATAAATCAATTAGAAAAATTAATGAATGTGGATATGGATTCTGTGTGTATAATCCCCTGTGTATAATGAATCTGATATTGATCAGTTACACAGGGGGACACATTTCAAGATTTTATTTCTGGCAATTTTAATAATTATGGCCCAAAATATAGTTTCTCAGAAAATTTTAACAAAATATAAGCCCAATAAAAATATATTTCTAAATATTTGCCAACTGAAAGCTATGTATACTGTTGCTGCTGTGCACTCAGCACTTGACAAGGGCTTTCTTTGCATGAATTACTGCATTGAGATCATCGGTGTGAGACGGTATTAAAATGGAAGCCCAGATTGCTTTTAACTGAGGTCTTCGGTTTATCTGCATTGCTGGGTCTGGCTTCATCTCCCTTTTGACCATAACTCATAGATTCTCTGTGGGGTTTAGGAACAGTATGTTTGTAGTATTGGTAAAGGTAAAGTGCTGCTGGAAGATAAAATCAGAATGACCAGAAAGGTTGTTAGCTGAGGGAGCCATGGAGTGCTCCAAAATATCCCGATTGATACCTCGCTGATTTTGGATATAAGAAAACACATTTGACCATCCCTATCAAATGACATGATTCCCAAATCATTACCGACTGGAAAATTCACTCTCACCCTTAAGGAAGTGCTATTCTGTGCCTCTCCTGTTTCACTCTGATTTATAAATGAGGTAAGTAACCAAAAGAGGGAATTTTAGACCCCTGAGCAACAGTTCGGTCACATTTCTCCTTTGTCCAGTTAAGAATCCAAGGAAAATCACACCAGGCATAGGACACTTACAGCTGATGAACTGACCACAGCCACATTTCACAGCCACAAATTGAACAATTTAATTACTTCTACATACACTTAATAAACTGTAGCCATATTGAATTTGATCTCATGACTATTCAATGACCACTAAGAGTCCTGGTTGGAAGATAAGCTGTATTGCAATAAATAAAGAAGGTGAAATTGTGTGTGAAGATAGATTTTAATTCCTATAACCTGTTACATATGTGCAAAATCCAAGACTTGTGGTTTTGAAGAATAAACCCTATATAGAAGGGCACAAATTTGAGTCAAACTTTCTTGCTGTGTAGCTGAATACTTTTATTGTGTACCTATGAGTTACAGCTGATAACTGTAGTCTGCTTCCAGTTACAAGAGGATCTCCTGTTCCACATTTGGTTTTTATGTGTCAAGTCTCTGATTATACTACTTCTTTATACTGAAACACAACTTCTGCTGGACAGCTCCCAAGAAAAGAGTTGTCACAAATGTGATGCAACTAGTTGAAACATGTACTTTTATATTTGAAGGACGTTTCTAGTCACCTTTGACAGGTGTTGGTTGTTGGAAAGAACTTTTCGCTTTGGTCTAGTTCCATATCATATCTGCTTGGCAGTAGCCATCAATATAGCAAGGATTCAGGGTGAATTTTTGTCCTGTTTCTTTAAGGACAAGAAATAAGTTTCTACTTTGTTAAAATGGGCAAAAAAAAAAAATGCTACAATTAAGATCAGCTATTAGAATCCAATAACACGCTTAATGCAAAATATTAGTGTCTTCATTCACACTAATGAAGACATTAGTGTGAATGAGGGGGATTGGAAGGAATCCCACTTCCTTCCAATCCCCCTCCATCAGGGGATTGGAAGGAAGTGGGATTTGGAGGGGAGATTTATTTTAGGCTTTTCATTAACCTTTAGACCCTCAAAATAGTTACACACACACCCACGCACATATATATATATATATATATATATATATATATATAAAAAACGTGCATGTGTGTGCGAGAAACGGGTCTGTTTGTCAGACCTGTATTAGGCTACCTACCTGTCAATGGTTTTTGCTCTATCTCTTGCCCAGTGACAAGCAGGGTACACTCAGGACCAGAGTGGGACTCATTTTCAGTCTGGGAGTTTCATGCCTCAGTCTGACCCACTTATGTTTCCAAACATCGAAAAAAATACATAGATTTAGTAAAGGATCCTGGATTTTGTTTTTTACCATGGATATTCTGTAAACTTATTTTTTCCTGTGACAGTGATTGATTTCAGGTGGAAAATACCAGGTCACCCTGGCAATAAAAGGTCTGTTAAATGAGATGTTATACATCTGATATAGGCTTCCTAATAATTTTCTGAAGATGTCAAGAAAAGAATCTTTCAGAGAAAGGACACAAGCACAATCCCTACATCATCAAGACAATGCAGTACATTAAAACAAGAGTTATTAATCTTTGTCAAGGACGACAACAACAAGATCTTGAAAAGATAGCCTTTAATCATGTTTGTTTTCAGGAGAATGGAGGTTAGTAATATTATCATTAATTATTTTTGGTGAAAGTTATGGTTCAAGTTTTATTTTCATGAAACACATGTGAGCACAAATCTAAGAGGAGGCAGAGAAGATCGTGCAACTCTGTATACCAAGTTTGCCTCATTATATGGTCACTATGCATGAATATTTAACTTTTAACTGGGTGAGTGTGCATTGCTTGATGGAAGGGTGAAGGATAATTAAATGTGGGCAGAAGAGCCTTATTCCAAAATGAGAAACCCACCATTTGACAAATGTGACACCCTCTCTGACACAATGATCGCTGACATGAAACTAAAAACTCATTACAGGATATTAATGAAGGTGTTAGTCGTCAAAAATGGGATAATTTCTGATGTGGCTATAAATCATCTGTTTTCCTTAAATTTAATGTTAAATATATTGCAGATAACAATCTACTGCATGCCTTTTCATTTGATTTTATTTTTAATTCGAATTTGATGGATTGTATCTATAGAGGCCTTCTGATGGCACCAACCATGGCTTGATGAATTAAGGTCATTTTACGGGCAAATCCCGGGGTTGCCTTTAGAGATACATAAGAAAGATATATGATGGTAGAGGAAATGTTTTACTTTAAATCAGCTTATCTTCAGCAGAGTGTGCATGTGTAGGGAGGGATACATCACAGCAGCCTAATCCCACAATCATCTCTCTTCTGTCCCCATCTGAGGCTGGAGATAATGGCCAATTGACATTCACTAGATTGCTAGAAGGATATCTGTCACTCTCTCCACAAATCCATAAAACTTATTTACTTGTAAATGGAACATTTAGTATTTTTGCTGCAATCAAGCAATCTGCCCATCAAATCATCTTTATGAATACAAATTTAGCTTTACACATAGACAATAAGCTAATAGTTGCTTTTTACAGTTTAATCACATATAGACAGACATGAAATAACTTTTTTATTGATGGGATTAAAATCTTATTGCTTACATTGATTGTGTTTTGTTAAATGTTAGTGGATTGTTTTGTTCAGTGCAGTACCAAGTAATTTAACAAAGAAAATGCAAAAAAAAAACAACAACCCAAAAACAACAATGAGTAGCAGATTTCTCGAACAGGAAAATGAGCAGACATCCCAGCGTTCTAACAAAGATAGATAGTTTTCTGTCAAGCTCCACAGCAAACGTTGACCCTATGAATAACAGTCGCACCGTTATGCATGAAAACAAGCAGAAATAAATCAAATGCTTCACTGAGGGATGTAAGTTGATTAATTGTCACCATTTGCATGTGATAGAAAAGAGCCACATTTACGCTGAAGATTATTTGCGATTCAAAGTAAGGTCTATTTATATTTATAGAACATCTGGATAAAGGCTTTTTTTTTTGCAAGGTTCTCATGCCAATACCAATGTTTATTTACACATTGGATGTCTTTTTTCTGCAGAATATTCTAAAAAATAGGTTTTGAAGGTATAAAATGGTATAAAAATAAACCTATATATGTTTATATGAGTGCTGTCAATAGATCAAAAAATTCAATCAGATTAATCACACTCTGGCACTTTGATTAATTACATTACGGTTAATTGTTATGCCTAATTTTGTAAGGTTGAAATATAAATATTCACGCAGTTGTTTAAGCCCCTCCTGCCACAGTCCCACCAAGTGAAATGCAAGCAATCAGATTTTTTTGTAACGTGACTGTTATGCCAATAAAATGTACTGTTCTCCTTGACAGCAATATGCTTCTTTTAACGTTTCCTGCAACCTTCTGGTCCACATGCAAAATCCTTTGTGTGTCTGGAAAACCCCCCCACTATGCATCACCCCATGGTAAAACTGGGTTGTGGTACCATTACTCTGTGGGGATTTTTTTTTTTTTTTTTTTAAGGAAAAACGATTATCCTAGTGGATATGAATATATATGATGCTAAATATAATGCTTATAACAGTGATAAACTGTTATAAACTCATTAGACTCCAGAAAGGGATACAGGGTGACAAGACAATGATCCAATGGATACAGACAAAGATTTTTATGATGTCTTGTGGCCCTAAGTGGGATGTAATCAATGTATGAAAAATTAATGCTTGAATAAAACATTTTTTGTGTCAAGTCATTTTATTAAAAATATTGAATTTTGCCCTTGTTATTGCAAAGAGAAAATTAAAGGGAGTCAGCCACTTTGTCATAACATTGGTCCACAGGTGTAGATAAGCTGACTCAGGTAAATACATACGATATGCACAACAGTTGGATAGAAAAATGCTTTGGACCAAAGTATTTGTAGTCAATAACACCGACAGAGGGAGTGATATGGGCATTTGTTGCTGTGTTACAAAAGCAGCTGCTCTTAACAATAAACTGCCACTTGATTCTGATCTTGCAAAGAAACACTGCGTGACCTTTACGCTTCAGGACAGGTACATACTTAACTTTATAAATCACCAATGTAGGTATCAGACGGCATCCTGGAAATAAGCTATTTCATGTGGAATGAAAGGCTAATGTCACAGTAATAACTGCTCCTGTGCAGATCACATGGTCATACTTTTATACATTATTTTGTGTGCTGGGTTTCTGAATTTAATGGCTTCTTTAAATCAAACCCTCTTTTTTTATTTCCTTCCACATTTTCACATTAAATATCTCATCTTGTCCATTTTTGGTTCCTTCAGTGTCCAAAATACACCATTTGCCATTTTAAAGAACTGTATTGATCAAGATGACACCTAAAGTAAACACCTAAAATTGGGAACTTTTTACCTTTCACCAAGTAAAAACCCACCACATCCAAACGTCCTTCCTTGTTTGGACACATCTGGCTGAAAAGCTAAGGATTAATTTGTGTGTTAGATGCTGCTAAACAATTACAGCAACAAGCTAATGTTTATTTACTTTCTGGATGTTGCTTTCTGGATGTGTGTATTGTGCTCTCAAACCACTAATATGACAGTACTTAGATAACACTGCAATGCAGTTTGGTGAGATGAAGACGGGGCTGTGATGCAGGTTAAATGTGGGACAAAACAATGATATTCAATTTCCTGTCTCTAATAGTAATATTTCTTAAAGTACATAAAGCATCCCTGGTGTTTTGTTCTTGATATTGTTTCAAAATATTTTTGTTATGAGTTTAACTCAGATGTCGAAAAACAGTCCTGTTTTCTGCTTAAGTATTTCATACTGCTTGGTGTTTCATATCTACCTAATCAGAAAGTGAAGGTGTGGGAATCCAGACCTGTTACTAAACATTCACAACAACAAACATTGTGGAAATACACATTTGAAAAGCAGTTTTACATGAAAATCTATATATAATCTCTAAAGCTTTAATTCTTCGTGGGTTTCTGACTGTGAATTTGGGAAGCACTGGCCTAAACAGTTAGGCATGATCATAAACAGCAGGAAAAAAATACTCATTTTATTTTGTGAGTCTTCATTCTGATCAATACAAGTAATCATAAACAACCCTCTTCTGTTGCAAGACTAATTGATCCTCCAATCTACGAGAAAGTAGAACAGATTCAATCTGTCATCAATCAATATTACAACTTACGCTAATTAGTGTTCTAATGGTTTGCTCCCCTCCATTTTGGTTTACTCTAAAATAAACATGTACAACAGTCTTGTTTCAGGTGACAAATGCTCTTCACAACAGTTCATAAACTGATTTGCAAAACATCATTCATTCACTTAAAACATAGATGCACTATGGATGACAATACAACAGATAACTACAGAGAGCCCAAGTCAGATAAAAGGCAGATTTTTTATTACCCTGTTTTCAAAAGTTATTTGCAGTCAGAGATGCTACATCTTATCAGATATTTAAAGAAAACAACTATTAGGATCTTACTATGAATGCTCAGTTTGCCTATTTTTACCCCTGAAAGTGACTACAGACACCCAGAATATTCAAAGCAACCGGCTTTGAAGACACTCCACCCTCAATCAGTCTTAAACTTCCCCCGTAGCACAATCGATGCTTACTAACACGGCTGCCTAGCACCAGTTGCTTAGTAACCACTAGGCCATTGCCTTCGACTAATTCTGTATCAGAACTAAATATAGAAGCGCCTTTGATTCATCCCCCTCACTGGATTGACAGAAGGAGTCTTTCTTCAATGGTAGCATGCTTGTTTTTTTAAACCCTCAGCTGTCTCTTGAGTTGGGATCAAAATCTGACAGCTTTTCATGAACAGGTACGTTCTCAAACACATCAGGGTGGGAAAGTGATTCATTCCTCCACATGAGAGCAAGACTTTCTGACAATGCTCAAGTAACTGTTGTAGTGACTGATTCACAACGAGAATGGGCTGCAAGTCATGGGACTGATAAGTAAAAATGCTATTTTTAGCATTTATGTGATGCAGACTCATCTTAACATAATTAAGTAAATCAAATCACCGTCTCTAAATGTGTTCTTACTAAATTTCACTGTTTGTGAAAAGCTGATTTTTTGTAATTTTAAGAAGTGGATCAAAAATAATAGCTTACATTTCAGAATTATTATAAAATCATGCAACAGAGAGATGGTCTTAGTTCCAAAAAATACACATTTTCCTTCCTTGTCTGTTACTCATCTACAATTCCAGTGATTACCCCTTTCTCTACCTTTAGCAACTCGGTCATTATCATTTGCATCAGTAGGAAGC
Source organism: Alfaro cultratus (assembly GCA_903066825.1). Lineage (NCBI taxonomy): Eukaryota > Metazoa > Chordata > Actinopteri > Cyprinodontiformes > Poeciliidae > Alfaro > Alfaro cultratus. Next base: position 80,221 of record CAEFZX010006921.1, read on the forward strand.
ATCTTCTACAGTCCAACAGGCTGACTGCTCTATTGGCAAGGAAAGTGCATTTTCCTGGAACGTTTCCCAATACATGTCACATTCCAAACAGTCCTTTGAAATATTACTTCTTCCTTCTGATATTGGGATTTGCAAAACGTTATGCAGCCTTGATGCGAGCAAAACTACACTGGGAGAAATTAGGCAACCAAATCTACACTATTCATATTGGAAACACATTTGGCACTGATCCATTGTTTTGCACCCCACTGCATTCTAAAAAGGTCTCTCCGTGTCTTCACCAAAACACAGCACTGACAAGTTGGAGCTGCTGACACACCCTATTTATGCCAAAATTTTAAAAAGGAAGAAAAAAAAAAAAAAGCAAGCAGAGAAAGGAGGACACCCCAGTTGAGCAGCTGAAATCGAGCATAGCAGAAAATGTAGAATATTAATGAACTTTCCCTCAAAAATATGGAAAGCAAAATCGGTTTAGGTCTGCTTCTCCTCTGGTTTGTTTTCATTTTTTCCTATGAAGATACTCCCTCTTCCTGTCGAAATCTGTCAGATTGTTCATCATATATTTGATAGACGGTGGAGCCACAGAAACATCTCCACAATTCAAACTCAGTGTGCAACAGTCACTCGCACATTAGATGGATTTACATGCAGAACAAAGAGTATAGAAAAACTTTTGATGAAATTAAAAATGTAAAGCATCGTTGAAAGCTTTCTGCCTTTCTTTTTTCTTGATCTTTTCTTCCATGCTTTATTCATGTACTGTATACATTAATATGGTATCACCATGATGTTAGAGCTGCTCCTAAAATTATCGCTAAAGGGTATTTTTTAAACTTTAATACCCACAGTGCCTTTCACTATATAAATAAATACAGCTTTGCCTCATACCGGTAATATATGTAGGATATGCCAGCTATGCAAATGGACAAAACCTCTGCGGCTTTGAAAACCTGTGTATTTGATATGGTTCTTTACAGAGCAAAGCTGTCACAAATTCCTGTATGTCACAAAAATAAATCATGCATCTCAAAATAAGATTGTCTATACAAAACAGAAAAGCTTAAGGTGCCTTTTGGTTAACTATGTATAGTGCTTGAAACGGCACATATTCCTTTAGATTTCAATCTAGAGGCAACATAAAGCTTTTGTTCCCTTTTTACCAGTTTTATGTAGCTTTGCAACCATCCGTCCATGTGGTTCAAGGAAAGTTCATCCCTGCCACGCAGCTGCAGATCTACAAGAAACTCCTTAATTGATGTTGTGGATTTTCCCTCCTCCTTCTTTAACAACACAATGTAACAGAATTGTACAATGCCAGCTTAGTTTACCGTCAAACACGCATTAGGCATCCATCAATCCATTTTCTTTTTCTACTTAATCCCTTTGGGTCATGTGTGAAGTGGTGTGGGATTGCAGTGTCTAAATCCAGTCAGTGGAGCAAGTGGCTAAATATCATGCTGTTTTTGATCATGCAGAGTGTTAGATTTTTAAAATTAAAGTAGTAAAATGGAATGTTTGCATACTGCACAGAATATATCGGATTTAAAACTTCTGTTTGTGTTAACTGGTTTTCACCAAGTTTGCTTCAAAAAGTCATTTTTCAAAATTTAAAAAGTCTTTTAGTGTTTCAAAGAGCATCTGTTCTGCGAGCCTTTTAATTTAGACCCAAAATGTAAACTATTGAGGGATGTATACACCAACATCATTAGCTATTGATGGTATATAGCTACATTTTCTTACAGTGCTTACAATGTACATGGGGTAAAGAATTGAGCCTGGATGTGTAAATAAGCAATAGATAAGCACTTAAAACTACTTTCTTGACAAAACACAGCTTTTTAATTTTGTTAACTTGTGGCATCTCTGAAGCTCAGGGTAGAGAGCCTTGTCTATCACAAGAAATTACACTTACCATCACTTAGCAACTTTCCTAAAGCCTGTTAGCTGATTCCAATCCAAAGTGAGAAAACATCAGACGTCCAACAGCATAAAAAAAAGACATAACATAAAAAAGGCTGGATTACAGCAGATTCTCCACACACTCTCATTGTCCCATTAAACAGGTTCTCCGAAAAGTATTCACATTCCTTTTACATCTAGAACCCCCTTGTAGATAATTTTTTTTCTATCTCGACATCTTCGTGTCAAGCGAAATTGGCGAGAGGGAACAGCCTGGACAGAAACACAAGATCCTTGAACTTAAACAGTTCATGTGACCTAATAATACATTACTTTCCCCTTCTATTGCGGCAGCGCTGATGCTAAAAGCTAAGACGTCCAGACAGGTTGTTCCAACACTTTGGTTTTCTCCTCGTTTCCCCTTCTGTCTGGTTTAAACAGACAGGTGACAAATCTATTGCCTTCAACACTGGAAAGGCAGATAAGCGCTTGATAAGCAAACACAACTGGTTTTGAACAATAGACCCACAGAGTTTCCAAATGCCCTTCAGTTTTTTTTTGTTGTTTTTTTGTTATTGTGGTCCTCGTACATGACAATAATTTTATTTATGCTCTGCACTCAGCATAACCTATAATTGAGCAGGCCATCAAGACCTTAAACTAAATGTTAGGACAACTATTTCTATGTACCCTTCCTGAATTATAATGTTGCAGATTTCATTATGACAAAGCACCAGTTCACTCATGAACCAACATATATGGAGAGTTAATGCTAATAAACAATCCAAGAACATATGTAAAGTAAAATTAAAAGAGAAAAAAAAAAAAAACTATTTTGTGTCAAAAATTGTTAGCTATGTAAATTTGGACCAGTCATGTTATCCTTTTAGCCACAGTGATTTGCATAAATAAAAATAAATATGCAAGCAATGTGAGCAATCATTGCATGAAAAAAAATCTTTAAAGAACCATTTAGTGTGAAACACTAGAAAGATCAGAGACAACAAATGCTGAGCACCTTAAATAAATCTTTTCCAAATTGTCTACAATGCTTCCCACTGATTCCATCACCAAAAGACAGAAGCAGAAAGACAGACATGTCCACAAAACCGTTACACAGCACTCTGCTGAGTTGCTGTCCGCTGTCAGCATGCAGCTATCAGAGCCTTGACACAGAGCGCTGTGAAAGAAACCAAACCTAACATGTCAGTATACTGGTGAAGATATTTAAAGGTGGCTGATTGTTTGAGTGACACTAATCTTTTATTACAGAGTCTTGTTTTAAAAAGTATAATAAATAATTGTGAAGACAGGTTTACTGTCATCAGACCTTAATTTAAATGTATAATAATGAACTTGACAAGTTGCTTGTTTTGAATGACACTCCTCTTTCTCCACCTGTTCTTTTCTTGCAACAACTCAACTGTACACCTGCATTAATCCTTGACATATCTTTAAAAAAAGACTGACTTTCTACACTATGTTAAATTTTTCATCTTTATGATTTCATCAGTCATTTTAAATTAGCCATTTCCGATAGATTCAACTAAACCTAAAATAATATCCCAAACCTTTTTGAACATTTGAAAGAAAGAAAAACCCCTAAAAACTGTGCTATATCTGTCTTCATCATCCCACTGCGGCACACTACTCCTTTTCCATAATAAGACCTTGAGATTGCCCTGTTAGGCTGTCAGTATGCAATACAGATCAGTGGAGATGTCTACACTAGGCTGATTGCTTTCCTTTGAATCAGTCTGAATGACTTTACCTCTTCTTTTCTCCTGCTGTGATTTCCCATGAGTTCTTTCTTTTTCTGTAAGAGGTTTGTCTGTACTTATGTTCCAGACCTGTGTCCCTCTGTTCCTTTTGGAAAACCTGGGGAGATGTTGAAATGGGCCAAAGTAAAAGAAAAAAAAATAGTTCACAGCTGATTTATTTCCAATGTTAACAAAAATACATAATCTATCTACATGACACATGCACCTCATATTGCTGTGCGCATTATGTATTTTCATCTAATAGGACCTTTGAGCAATTTTGGGGTTCAACAAGCTGTCATTTGACATCTTTAAGACCCTGTGGCATAGCAAATAAACATCTAAATACTAAATTCCTAGTAAAGATTAGAAAATTCTACTTTTACATTAAACTGTGAAAGTAAACCAGCAAAACGTATTGAAAGTTGAGTCAATAATTTTGTTTCTGATCTTTTCAAAAAGGCAGAATAGTGGGCATCGTTTATATGGAGACTACTAATCCTTGGCACAGCCATCCGGGTTTTGATTGTTGAACTCAAGACCTTTACTGTATGTCTTCCCCTTTTCTCTTCCTAACCATTTCCTGTGTGATTACTGTGGGTAAAGGCAAAGAAGTCTTTAAAATAAAAACGTGACTCGATTGAGATCCAGATCCAATTGGGATTGCTGTGGAACATCCCTGTATCAGACATCTACAATCTGCGGCTCCTGCTAGTCTCTCTGTAGTTTTTCTAAGCTAAAGTTTGTAGTTTTCTAAATGACAGCGATTTGTTGAAACAAAGAAAACCTTTTCTTGTGCTAGCTCTTCTCTTTTGAAGCGACTTATCTTTGAATACGTGTTTCGTGCCAACATGTGTTTTCAGATACATTGCAAACTGTTTTCCAACCAAAGCAACAGAAGACGGAAAAAAATGTCACTGGAAATACACAGACTAGGTATTTACAGTCTATGTGGCTGTGGTTCTACTGTTAACATAGACGCTTCACAATTATAGAGCAATGGTGAAAAGGAAAAAAGAGCTGTAAGGTGGAAAGGTCTCTGTGGTGGAGAGCGCCTTACAAAGACTCAACTCTCCACATGACACTTTATAGCATGACCTTCGATCACAGCGTGACTGTGTCTTTTGTGCTGTGCATTTTCAAGTGCCGCCTAAAAGCTTTTTCTGGCCTCCTTTGAGGAAATAGATTTGGTCATGGAGAGATGAGAGTGATGCAGAACAGCAATCTATACCCTGAGATCTAAAATTTATCTTACTTGCTTTCTCTTCTAGTTTCTCTCATGTTGCTTACAAAGGTACGAAGAAACACCTCTGTTAGCAGATGGATGCTGTTGTGAAGAACGTCTTCTATTCCCGTCATTGCACAGATCTCCATCTCTTAAAACAGCTACGGATGGTTCTCAATATATATTTTGTTTTCCAATGTTATTTAACCTTTGTTCTTATTATACCTTGATCTTGACAAAGTTAAAGAGCAGGTTTATATTTACATATATATAAAATGTTTTCTGCTAAATGCATCTGGAAGTACTTTGTTTTTGAACTCTTAATGGTTTCTGTTGAATAGTTGCTTCAAGCAACATAATGAAAAATCTCAAATTACAATATGAAAGTTCAAATGTTTCGTGTCCGTTTCTAGGCATGAAATTACATTGAGAAAGGAGTTACTTCAAAATATTCTCCACATCATAGCTCTGGTTGATCCATTGAGTTTTTTTGCATACACATCAGCCTCTGAGATTGATGTTTATGGCTGTTTATATAGCAAAGATGTATCCTTTAATCGTATTTGTTGACTTGTGAGATGAACTGATCAGTCTGTCTGTCTGTTGCAACACAGCAGCATACTGAGGCTGAACTCCGCAACATTTTCCACCAGCCTCATGCAAAGTTACAGTGCTTGCCCTGAAATACTCTGGTGTAATACATCCACTGCATGTGAGCACTCCTTTTTTATGTAATTAAAGCGGTTTGCTAAGCAGGAGGCAGAGCAATTAGTAATCTTTTCACTGTGTGGAAGATGTGAAACTGCATGTCCCTGCAGTGAGATTTCTAAAATGATATAAATCCACCAAAAAAATGAGGAACTGGGTGGGAAAGATGTTAACGTCTTGGAATTTTGAACTGAAGCAGAAAGCATCTGATTTAGTCTGTCAATAAATCATACCTAATCACATTTATTAACCCATCATGGCACAGTGGTATCACATAGAGGGAATTGCTTAAACTGAAGTATTAATGAAAAACTTTGGACACCACAGAAAATTTTGTCCTATGTCTAGTTTTTGAGAGCAGAGCAAAATGATAAATAGATCACTCCTCGCTAGAGCAGGAGAGTCGATTTTATATCAGGGATATATATACATACATATATATATCCTTCGCTATGAAAAGTTCAATCCATTTTGATAAAAATGCAAAGCAGCACTGTTAGAAAAAACATTATTTACAATCAAACTTCCAGAGGACTTTGCTTCTTCCTGGAGCTGACTTTGGTGCCAAGATTGATCATTTGGTAAAATTGGAACATAACTTTAGTGGAAACTATCATGCTGATCTGGATCAGTTTAATAAGGCAACATGTTTGGCAAACAAAATGATAAAACATTTTAAGGTCAATATTTTACAAACAGCAGGTTATCATTAAAAGAACAAGCAGACCTTTATTGATTCACTATCAGTCCAGCTGAGATATGCTAATACACTCTCTAATAACGTGCCAAATTAATCACTGCAAGACTCTGCTTTCTGGACTTCTAAAGAAAACATAAACAAAAATGGTGATTACATAATTCACCTGCAAAACTGCAGTCAAGGAATAGAAAGCAAGTCCCTATCTAATGAAGAGTCTTTGTTTTGGCTACCTGTGCATTTAGAACTGAATTAATTGTTTTAGTCCAAGAATAGTCTTTTCTTCCTGCACAAAATGTAAAAGTATTCAAAAGAAACATGCAAAAATATTCTTTAATCACAACTTTCACCTTCAGAACAGCCTTTCTGAAAATGGCAGCTGGGAGCATCGTTATTTTTTCACAAGCAAATGTAGTTTTTTTATTGTGTTGCATTTTTTTTTTTGTCAAATTAAAACAAATTGTAAGTTCAAGTGGCTCCAATTTTGAACAATTACCGTACGTGGTATTTTGGTTCAGTTTAACACTAATTGAGTCCACTCCACCAAAAACCCTTTTTAAACAGAGACTTGCACAAAACTATTAACTTCGGAGACCCTCCCATGTAAGCAAATGTCTTTTATTTGTTTATTGAGCAAAAGAAGCTCTTAATGTAGATTGCACCCAAAAACTATTTATGCTATTACGGTTAAACTGTTAATAAATTACTGTAACTTGTATGATCTGGAACATAAGGTTTTGGGAAAATTATGTAAAATAATTAGAACAAGACAAATTATCTTCTGTGATATACTGCAAGTAATTCCTTCAGATTGTTTCTTTTGGGTCACTGCAGGTCCATTGTCCACACAAAGGAGAAGGGTTGGAATTATGTCATTGAAAATGAGTTCATTTACAGTTCTCGATATATTTAAAGTGTTCTTTTTTTCTCTCATGATGTTCATCCTCTCTCCTATAGCTTTAATTACACTTCCATGACCAATCATCCAATTGAAATGTGAATTTAATTTATGCCTTTAACCACTTCTAGCAACTTTTGTCGTGTGCAACTGCTATTGTTCTTACTGTGGTGTTGGCGACACCGGTTCAGTAATACCATAGGCAATGTTTTATATATATAGGTAAATAACAGACTGCAAGAGGTACTAGTGAATTTTGATTAATTTTGTTACCTCAAGAGAGATCCAAGTTTTTCTCCCATTTCCCGTTTTTTCCTCTGCGATACAAGCAGCCACTGGCTTTGGTTTTATGTGCAGCACCTAGTCATAAACAATTATGTTATCCATCTGTTTGCTACATCATGAATAAGCAAGTATTAAAGAGCTTGATTGTGTTTTCTGTAGAACAAACTAATTTTCTTCAGAATGTAATCCCTTTTTTTCATTGTTGCTCCCTTATTGCGAGTGAGCACAAGGCACAGCAACCCTAAATTATTTATGATTACGTTCTCTCATACCTTGGGCTATTCAAAGAGGCAGCAGAGTAGTGTCGGAGAAATATAAATAAGTCAGCAACATTTTTTTTTGTTTGTTTTTTTTTACCTGACACACAGACACACACATCATTGGATTGCATCAATGTTCTGCAGCTACATGTCACATTAGCAAAGACTTATAAAAGGACAGTGGTGCTCACACACTAACTGAGATTTTACTTACGTCTGTGTAGTAAGGCGGCCTTTTGCGGCTGGATTTTACAGTGTAGATGACGAGTGGAGGCAGAGTTGGGTGGAACAGCAATCGTTTATTCTTTTCATGGCATCAACCATAACACACTGATTTCACAGGTGAAACTTCAGCCTTAAATAGTCCCAGCTGTGACAGACTAAACCATCTTTAATTCACAGGGGAATTTCACTTCACCATCCCACCTATTTAAATAAAATACATTTTATTAAATACACACATCAACTTACTTTTTATAAATATTTTATGTTTTATCCCTACACCATAATGAAACACCATAAAACCCACAAACAATTCTCCCCCCACACTTTTCAATGGCCTCTCCCGGAACCTATAAATGGTGTCTGGACCCCCGGGGCAGTATTTGTCCAAACACCCTGGAGAGGACACATAAAAGACAGGTGAGTCACTTAATATTAACACTCCACACCCAACAGATTATGCACAAATATTTGCTCAATTTTACCCACCAGTAGCCCATTGC